>JAQGAE010001512.1:0-22594 GCA_034696685.1 Julus scandinavius
ATATTTAGTGAATAGTTTTCATTGATTGTGGTACTGTAAAGCAGTAGTTTTGCTTTTGTTCATGAGGGGTAGGACGATTTTTAATTGTGACATTAAAGGAAGCCAAAAGAAAAATATTTGATGAAATTGTGATCTTTTTCAGCGATTCAATGATACCAAGGAAAGGCAGTCACATCTTGCAATATTGCATATTGCAATACGTATAGATAACCATGCCAACAATCATTTTAAGCTATTTTTCCCCCCTACATCGTTAATCATAATCCGAAATGAAAACTTGTGTTTACAATTATGCATTTATGCTCACGTAATTATACAATTCCATTGGATGGCTATTTAATTTATCACATGCTTAAATAATGTTTCTGCAGTAATTGAGCAGCAAGAAGTTTTCCGAATAATAACAGATGCTTCTGAAAGCAGTGTTCCGCGATAGCCAAAAGGAAAACTATGGAAAATAAAGGAATTTACAAGTGAGCAATTTTGGTGGATAAAATCATAAACTAAGTGCAATAATAACTACATTTGCGAAAAAGATGGTGGATGCCATATTGAATTGCGATTCCCATTGGTTTCATCCCTGTTGATAATCCCAGTTAAGAAGAATTGGAATATGACTCAAGAACTGACTCGAGACTGGTCATCGAAAACAAGTTTTTCAATAATCAAAAGTAAAATGTTGCTCTTGTTTCACAGTAACCAAACAAAGCAATTCCTAAATGTTTTAAAACTCATCTAGATTTCAGAATCTAGAACAAATTCTATTGTTTTTCGATTCTAAAAGTTAGTTTCTCATGGTTGTCATATCATCGGGAGATGTGACGAGTTGTCCTTTTCTAATACAGAGCTGAAAATTATGCTCTGCATACAATTTCATTTCGCTGGACATCCTCAAGATTGAGGTTGCGATTAAATGAGATATAAGCTACCAATATAATTCTAAGGTAAGTTGAAAACAATCAAACCCATATTTTATTTCTATTGGTTATGCAAGGATTTGCAATTTGGCATTTGGGAATGAGACTTGGTCCATCATTTCGTGATCACATTAATTACAAAATAACTATTCGAATAAACATTTAATCACGCATGTCTTGGTGATTAAAAATAATGTTAAACCTGATATTCTCATTAAAATTAATTTTTAAAAAAATGAGGTGGTGGAAATAGGCGGTATTGCCAAGAAATGTATCGGTTTTGTTTTAATTTTTCATTAGCTTTTCTTTAATCAACGGAAGATCAAACTTACTAGAAGTAGGGAAGAATGTGATCAAGTTAACAAAAGTGTTCTCATCTGTTCCATAAAGATTATTTCAGCTGAAAAATGAAATAACCAGGATTTTGAAGATGTGTCCATAATGGTTTCTCTGTATGTTGACGCTGGCAGTACAACAATAACATCCTGGGGGGCAAAAACTAAATATGGGCCATGTATGGATATATATATGGCTAATTCCAAATATGGCCAGACCAGAAATTGGACATATATGGCCATATCCAGATATGACCACACTAAAATTATATAAGAGAATCCAAAAGTTTCATTAAGCCATCACAATCTTCCGTTGATTAAAGAAATGTATTACATGCATCAATTGATGTTACAGAAAAGTGGATGCTGGATATAGCGAATTATTTGTCACTAAGGGACAATTGCATTGACGTTAATTCCCATAAAATCCACGACTGATAATGGAGATAATGGTCGTGGGAAGGCAATGCTGAAATGCTGTGCATGCACATGGCTAGTTGATGGCCTAACGTGTTTTTTTGGTTTTCCTTCATTCCCTTATAATGAATTTCCGCCCAAGCCAGATTTATTTCCTTTTGTGTCTGTATATGTTATGCATAGGTACGCACTCATTTGAAAATGGACACGATGGGCCTTCCGAATCATGCGAGTAAATAAATTACAGAACCAAAAGGTGCCTAGATAAAAGTTGCTAGAACACGTTGAAGGTAAGAAAGAAAATGTACAAAATACACTCGCACAGCCGAGTCATTTCCATATTTTCCTCTCAATTGTCGCGCTTAATTTTCTCTCTGAAAATGTCCCTTTCTGAAGATCGAAAATCTCAGAGATTGGTATTCGCGGACCAAGCCACTTGGCTTTGGACTGGCTTAGTACAAAATGCATACGTGCTAGTGAAAAAGCCACATGAAAGGATCAAGTCAGACGAAAACACTCGGTTTTACGCGTTAAAACAATCGGTTAGAAGTCTGAGAAATTATTGACAACTTGTCGAGAAAACTAAAATCTGGTGAGACTATCGAGCTTTTGCATCGATTGAAATCTTGTGCATACGCATATATAATTAAGACAACTTAAAAAAAAATATCCGAGAGCAAAACGACTTGAGAGTCATATTATTATTGCACTTTTAACGAAAAACCCAGTTGCATGACGATCGTATAATTAAGTTAACTGTTGCAATTGTTAGTTTCAAATCACCTAGCGATGGTGAATCTACGACAGCTCATATATTCATATTGCTCAAACAATGCTTAATAATTGCAAAAAATCGGATTCGCGCATAGGATAAATTCAAAATGGCGAATGAGAATTTTTTATTTACTCGTCAGAAATTAAGATGTAGTTATTTGTAGAAATTCCAAAAAAATCTTTTTGCTTTGGATTTCAATAATATTTGCGTTGCTTGTTGTTGTTGAGCTGCTTTTCATGCTGTTTTTTCCATTTTGTTTGCAGTTTACTGATCTGGGGCAAACTGAGGATTTGATGGTCTCAGGCATCCAGCACTCACTCTGCAAGTGGATGATTCACATTGAGTTTAACGATCGTCTTTACTAAAGGTGAGTTCCGTTACCAGATTATGTTGAGTTTATTTCGAATTTATGCTCTTGTATCTGAAAAACCTAGCTATACTGACATTCGTGTAATAAAAAGAAAAGGGCTTCGGGGTCATTCAAAAAGGACGTCCCCGAAATTCCTTCAAAAATGGACCCCCTTTCCTCTGATAACATTTCGGAATGAAATTGATTCAAATATTGATGCAGTGTCAGAATTTTGGTGGATGTATTATGGTATTTGTTTAAACTTAATTTTTTTGTGTTTTTCATGGAAACAAGAAAAGACGATTCCTCTGGATTAGGGACGATTGTTAAGTTGATCCGCACGAAATCCCAGCATTGCAAATGAGATGGTTAGTACATCGCATTTTTATTTCAATTATTCATGCGTACCGATTTTTCAGTATATATATTTATGAAAAATGAGGTGAACCAGTCTTCGACATTCCGTAGCGAATGATAATGCGCATGAGGTGATTTTGAAAATATATTTCTTAAATGTTATCTGATGGTGCATATCCCTTCGAGGAACACGTAATATGTCGTGGGGAGGGGGTTGCTGATACTTCTGTACCAGTATTTCAATCGTACAATTACATCCTTGTTCGGACGAACGGTGAAATGAGACGACTTCCATAAAAATCTGCGCTTTTGAACCAAATTAATCGGTTGAAATTCATAGTGGATTGTTTTGTTTGCAAATTCGAGCCCTTGTTGTCTGATGCTCGGAGGCGAGGCTCATTTGCTTAGAATGGCAGCCTTTTGTTATCCATTTTTTATAAAAAATGAAATATACCTGTGTATCATGACGAGTGAGTTCGCAAGAATGTGGCACTTATGCGCTATTTTCCTCATGAATCATTTATCCAAACCAGATTTGAACTGAGAGCTGGTTAAGGTGGTGGTATTGCTTATCAAAAAAGATGGCGCTGAAACGCTGCGTTAATTTTGGGGGCTACTTTCATAGTCGATGCAAGCAGTAAGTCACTGTTTCCGAAAACCAATCCTCTGGCCCTTATCTTTTAAAGAAATTAATTTTGAAAGAATAGCACGGACTTTTCATAAACATGCAGGATGTTGGACTATTTGGTGTTAGCATTGTCTCATACCTTAAATAGGAAAGGAATGTTGTGCTTAATAATTTTATGATCCAGATTGCTGAGTGGTTCTTTCATTGAACTATCTTTACAAATTTTTGCTGAATTTGAAGAAAATTAAAAGATTGAAATGTTGGGCTTTACAGAAACTGAGAATCCGCATCACTTGCCACTTTGGCTGATAACAATTCTATTTATTTCTATAATGAAGAATGAAAATATTTTTAGAAAGTTATTGTATATGGGCCAGATATCTGTCCCATGTCGTTATACGAAGCAGGAACACATGTGTTCAGTTGAAGGGATTATTTACTCTTAATGTAGTGTCAATATTGGAACAATACAATTTTCATTGATGATTAATCGTTGTCCTGGTCAACACCCCCTGGCGGCGTAGGAGAGTTTGCAGGGTGTCTCGCAGCCTGGAAAATCGGAAAATATGCTTGAAATTCGTATTAGACATCAGTTTATGCTGGGATTTCCTGTCCGTGGTGGAAAATTCTATATAACAAATGTTTGAAAATATTTTAACACATTTCCTTCTTCCCTTATAGACGTTCTTAAGTTTTTTGAAATTGGGGTGTACAGAAAATGTGTTGGAACATACAAAAGTCCATTCTATAAATTTCCAAGCACCCGTCTCGCTGTCATTTCCACTACATTTCCCCAGATTTTTCTATTAATGGAAATTTCTTGACCTCGAAGGGAAATTCCAGCATAAAACTGGTGTTTAACACAAATTTAGGCATAATTCCCTATTTTCTCGAGGTTGTAAAAATTAAAGTATACATTTGGGACTGAAGACACATTTCTTCTGCTGCCCCTTTCCCCATTCACTGACCTTTAAAACTCAGTTAAACACAAAAACCAAAAACTGAAAAAAATACCATCATTACTGAACGTCCATAATGGTGTCCACATGCCAAAAGACTCCACGTAGTTTTTTAATGGTTCCTTGTGAGGGGTCCTTGAAAATGTAAGGAATAAGCCTAGGAATACTTGAAATATCAAGTATGTTGGATTTACATGGCATGGCAAATCCAACATTTCCACATCCTTTTACTACTGATTCTGATGGAGTATGCTAACCCAGGCATCTGCAGTTCTGTAGTACCATTTTTGTTCACTGGATATGGCATGCTAAAAACCTAGTGCTATCAGGTAGCGCTAAACTAGACTATAATGACAATATGCAGCATATCGTACAATTATTCTACAGCAAAATAATAGAATAGTGTTTAAGAGTACACAAACATGCTGAAAAATCCACAGAAATTCTCTGTTAACCTGTAGAGGTCGTATCTGTCCAACAGAACTGGGCCGTTGGGAATGTTAGTTTCGTAGGGGTGCGGGGCCAAGCCCGACCACCCAGGGCTCGTTGGAACGTGGGGCGTTAAAGCAGCGGGAATTCCCCCAAATTGACCCCGGCGGCAGAAACGGTCATCTTCCTGCCCGCGACTGTTTGTTGTTGTTCCTGTTCGGCACGGTGGTTGCACGTGTTTTGCACCATTTTAATGACATTCCTCAGCATTAGTGTTTTGCCACGTGCGTCCGCGGCCACCCCCGACCTCTGACCCCCATCGTTTTATTCGCCTGCTTCTCCCATTTTGCGGCCGAGACTCCAAATTATTGCCGAATGGTCGTTTTTTTGTATTTTTTATGGCAGTCCGCATCCTGTCCGAGTTGACCGGAAACTACTTTCGAAGACGGAAGTAGCCTCTGGTACTTTTATGTCCTCGTTAATAGGAAGCAGGCCTAGGAAATGGGGCTCTAGCCATTTATTCCTCGATTTTATCGGTTCGTGGATCGTTTTTTAACGCTTTTGTTGACACTTCAACTTGACATTGGGTCGGCGTCGCCTTTTATGCCCTCAGTTTTGTCATGTGTCGCGTGTAGGCCAGTTCATGTAATCGATATTATTGGGCTGTTAGTACAAAAAAAAACTCGACAGATTTCCAAGATTCGTAATCGAAATGGCGGTGGACATGAGCGTGTTTGGTGTCAGAAGTAAATTTGTCAAGTTGGGTTCTTTTACCAAAATTAGCAAAATGATTCAGAAAGTCATCTTGAGTCATCGTGCAAATTGATGGGAACCAGTGGTCTGGGTGTCGGGTTACCCGATGGCAAGTGTGCCCCCTTAAACGTTAGACAATATTTTAAAAATGTTAATGATCTTATACTGTAGTTGTTAATGGTTATTCATTTATTTCGCAACGAAATTCTACTGTTTATATATTTTTTTAAATTGTATTTAGGGGCCATTCAAAAAAAAGGGGGGTCTGCTAGCATGTGGACAGGGGGAAAGCCATTATGCCTGCCCACTAATGATGGTATTTTTAGAGATTTTCGATTTTGTTTAATTTAGTTTTAAAGGTCAGTGAAAATGGACACCTGAAGAAATGTGTCCCCATTCCCAAATGTATACTTGAATTTTAAAAACCTCTGGAAAGTCGGTAATTTTGCCAAACTTTGTGTTAAACATCAATTTTATGCTGGAATTTTCCTTCGAGGTCAGGAAATTTCTGTTAATCAGAAAAATCTGGAAAAATGTCGTAAAATTGGTATCGAGGCGGGTGCTTGGAAATTTATAGGATGGGCCTTTGTACGATCCAACAAATTTTCTGGACACCCTACTTTTCAGAAAAATTAAGGACGTCTATGAGGGGAAGGTGGTGATTTCGGGACATCCTTCTTGAATGGTCCCTTACTGTAATTAATCGCAACGAAATTAATTGTACCGTTTATGTATTTTTTAAATTATATTTATTTATTATTAAAATTAAATGATAGCCTGATACATATCAGTTGTATCATGGCAACCAATATTTTTATACTCAGTCCCGTCATTGGCTGGGTACAAATTGCAATATGAATCATTATCCTGTGGCGAATAAATTTCACGATCAGCTGTGAAATTTATTCGCCTGAATTATTACAAACCACCGACCACTTGTAATGAAAGGGCTTATTATGATGTAGCAGATTTTTGTGTGCAAAATGCGATATGTGTAATTTGACTAAATTTATAAAATATGGGATTGCTGGTAATGTTGCAATTGTTGGTATACAACCAGTTGACATTTTGCCTCTGATTCGAGACATATGTCTGCACGCAGTTAAGCTATATTGAGTTTTATTGAAACAAAAGACCTACATTTGACAGATTTCTTGATGTAAATGTTACCATGTAATGAAATCAGTTTGGCTATTGATGCGACAGGATACTCTTTTAGTCAATTCCGGCTTCTGCGGATATTTATCATAACAGATGGCTTAATTAATTGTAACGTTTCTCGTTTTCCGAAGGTTTTTCCTTCTCCGGCACTTCGTTAGGGTACCTCAACAATACGGTTTTCCCTCCATTGTCGCGTTGAAAAATCGATGAAATTATTTGCAATTGCTAATAAGTGTGTGTGTGTGTGTGTGTAAACTGCGTGTGATTCAGTGGATTTGGCATGGCATGTTGGGGCGTGGTAGCGTTCACTATCAGGATGATTGTTGGGGGGGGGTGCATAGCCGTGCTTATTATCAACCCACCCTTCCCCCCATTTTCGGCAATATCACGATGGCGTTTCTGCATTGAGTTCCTGAGGTTATCATACAATTGTTATTCGGATAGTATGGTGACTGAACGAAAGTCTGAGTCTGTTCTACATGTATACACTGTGAGTCATAAAAAAGTAGAACCCAATAAAAAAATCATTACTTCGGAAAAAATGCTTCGATTTAAATGAAATTTGGCACTTACATTGAACAATAGTGTAGGAACAAAAATGAACATCGTGTCTAAAGTTGACTATTTTTGGATATTGGTCTGTTCCTATAACATTCCTTCTCTTAATATCACCCTATCAAAGTGATGCCAACAGTGGGGGAGACATGGGGTAAGGTGAGATAGTGACATTACTAAAGTTTTATTGTGAGTATTGGCTTGATATATTTAATCTAAAATACCTTTACTTGCTACTATATAATGAAATGTTTTAGAAAAACTTAAATTGAACATTTTAGCATGGAAGTTAAAAATTGCAGTAAATCAACTTTTTTAAGTAAAATTGTTAGATTACATCATATTTCAGTTGCAACTCATTAAGGTTTTTCAGTCTAACAATTATAAATAAAAGTTATTATGTATTTTTTTTGTATTATTTTGTCAAATTCATGAAGTGTCTCACTTTCTCCCAGAAGTGGGGTAAAATGAGACATTCCACAACAAATTTCACACATCTTTTAAGTTAAACCACATTTTAGATCAATATGATAATTATTCAAAGTTCAAAAATGATGCAGTGAAAAGTGTCCCAATTCTCCCCAGTCTCCCCTATACTTTAGCAAACTGGACATTATGAGATAATGTCAAAGGTCTTTGGAAATGCCACAAAGGCGATGCAATAATTGAAATGTTGCCGGAATCTCGCTTGACTTTGTCTCCCATTTTACCATTTAGGAACCCACGATCATTTTCCCTTCCGACTTGTCCAGATAGTGTACGTGCGTCGTCCTAAAACGACCATAATTAAACGAGAAACGAGCTTTTTTTATTATTATTATTTTTGGATCGATCTAAAATCCCCTCGTTCTGTTTTGTTGTTGCGTAATGGTTGCGATGAGAAAATGCTAATGGCATCACGGGCTATTAGCTTTCCAGCACCCAATCGCTGGCTTCACCCAAGGCCCTTTGATCGGATTTTGCAGCTGACACAAGCGACTCCACCCACTGCCTTGACCCCCACAGATTCATTTCGCAGATTGCGGATGAAGCTTGACGTTGGCAGCCATTGAACGGAACACGTGTTCGAGGCACTTCAACCGGGGCCTCCTGGCCAATTTTCCAGATTGGGGGCGAATTTTCCAACGTTTTTGCCTTTGGGGAGTGAGGATGAAAATAGTAGATTCCTAATTACGAATCTGGGGATGCCTCCCCCTCGTCCACGCTTTTCATTATACAATTCTGGATGCTTTTCATACTTTGCATATCCAGTTGCGAATTATACTCCAGATAGACTAGTGACCAGTCTGCAATCATCGCCTCCTGATGGACCACGTCACATGCCATTAATTGAATTTTTCTCACATTGGGGGCCATTCAAAAATTATGTCACACCTAGGGGGTGGGTGGGTTTTTTGTGACAATTATGGTTCGGTAATGTGACATCACACAATCAAAATTTATTAGAAACGGTAAAAAATATGAGGTAAAATTTTGAATAGCAGTCGGCTTATAGAATTATTAAAAAATAAATGGGGGGGGAGGGTAATCGACGGGTTGTGACATCATTATGGATGGGGTGTAGTTAAATTTGTGACAAAGGGGTGGGGGGTGTTTAAAAAGAGGCAAAAAAGTGTGACATAATTTATGGATCACCCCTTCGCTAATGGTCAGTTGGATGTCCCATCAGTTTTGCTATATACAGGGTTCCCACAACCTGGAATGTCAGGGAATTTGAGAAAGTCATGGAAGAGACCTTGAAAGTCAGGCCTTTTAAATTTATCATGGAATATTTCTGACCAAGACCATGCTGTTCATATTTCAATTTCTTTTCCATTTTGCTAGAAATAAATATCTTTGCTAAGTAAAAACAAAGTACAAAAAATGAAGTCATGGACAATTTTTAATATTTTCTGGAAAAAGTTGGAAAGTTAGGGAATTTCATTCTCAAAAAAATTTGGGAACCCTGATATAGTAAAAACAGTCTTGCAATTTCTCTACCGACTGTTCGTTTTAAATGGATTATCTAAAATGGCTTTTTTTTCCTCCCTCATCTCCAGGTGATGGAGGATAAGGCCGGTGCTGTCCATGGTGTTGTTGTTAATAGTTAATTGTTGAAGGTGGTTCACTCGAAGATCTGCTTATCTTTGCCTTTTTTTTTTCTCTCCTTTACCTTCGATGAGACTGCACTAGATCCACCTGTTTATCTGACCATCTTGTTATCTTTGAGCACCCCCTACACCCCCCCCCCCTTCTCAATACCCTCGTGTCAATCCGAAATCATGGATACGGCCAAGTGGGTGACACGTGACAAGATGTGCCTCGTCATTCCTTGTACCTGAGGGGGGGGGGGAATTGTTCGTATCACTTTGAACACGATACCCCCAAACGCTCACCCCCTCACTCATCCCTCAAGTAACCCACGCTGCTAGCTCCACCAACTGTTGTTTTTCTTCGTTTTCGTCATGTTTTTTGTCCCCCCACATTTTTTTAAGCGTGCTTCTAATAAATGATTGGCAGCTGCAAAACATGATTTTTACACGCGTCACGCCCACTTTCCTTGGCCTAGCCCAAATATGCCCATCATTGACCCACCTCCGAGTCAGGGCCTCACACGTTACATGCCTTGGATTCCATTGGTCGATGTGACGTTTATGGCATAAGCAGGAAGTGTCAATATTGAGATGGTGTAAATCGACCATAACGAGGGGGAAATGTGTAGGTCCTCAGTTTTGTAGAATGTGGAAACTTCCACATTCTTGGAATATGTTTTCCAAGCCTGAAGTAAAGAATAAGAGCATTTGCTCTATTTTACGTGACTGGACTAATGGACTATGAATTTTACAGATTTGGTCCTTTGGCATTTTTACCCCCCAACAAAATTAGCACCAACAACGCCCCTTGTTGAAGGTAAACACATGTCCCCACAGTTGTTTACATGATACACTTTGGAAATTGTAACCAGTTTTGACGTTCACGTTTTCTGGTACTTTAGATGCCTTGGTACAAATTGGGCATCTGCGGAGAAAATTTCGAGAACGACACATGCATTAATTACCTCGTTATTTCTACTTGTATCAAGAAATACTTTTCTAATTTGGTAGCCAATTTTTCTTGAAACTTTTGCTCTTGTTTCGTTCGACTGGAGAATAAAATCGTTTCCAGAAGCCTTTCTGGTCCACTTTTAACCCTGCTTTACCTTATAGGACTTTATTTACAACTGGTACATTTTCATGGTGGGTAATCCGATTCTGGACAACGCGGGCTTGCCATTGTCGTCGCCCCCCACGTGCGTCGGTGGCAAGAGGGCCTCCTGCGCTCCTCTTCATGGACCACAGACTCCCCATTCTTTTTCAATGCTTTTTACAAAAATATTTGGCTCGGGTTAAATAAAAACTAGTGGGATCCAGCTGGGGTCGACTTTCATCACTCTCAGCACAAAAGTCAAGCGCACTCGCAACCCCCCAACGTGACAACGTCACCCTTTGTGCTCCCTCAAAGGACCTCCTGTCCGAAAGAGAGGATTACCACCACGTTGACTACCACTTCCACTTTGTCGATTTTAAGCCTGTGGAAAGATGTGTTTTTTTTACATTTTTTTTATTACGGGACCTTCTCATAAAAAACGCAAACCACGTATTGAGATTGCTTCCATTGACAAACACTTGGTTGTCATATAACAAAAACATGCAGGACTAATCTCATATAAATGTTAGGGGCAATGGAAAAGCGTTATAGCAGAATTGACTTAAAACTTTTTGGGATACCAATGAGTTCTTAAATCTCATTTCAATCATTAATCTATGCGTGTATTTTCGATGTTTTGACATTGGAAATGGTGTAAGCCTATATATATGCTTTTATAGTGCTGATAAATTCCAATGGAGATCGTAAATTAAGTGCATGGGTTATTTCTTAAAATTTCTCCACTGACGACGTGCTATGTTTAATAACCAAAATTACGTTTCGACTTATAGATTTATGATACGTTTTTTAGTCTTACAGTGACACTGCAAATAAATCTTGCGCTTTTCGATACGTCTGAATGCCACTTTCAATGTAACTTGCAAAATGCCTTCAGATTTAGGACTCTGTTTAGCAAGAAATCAATTGTAGAAAAAAGGGGTGAAGTGGGGCTAAACTACATGGTATATTGTGTTCAATTAACACTTTGTAAAAGGACATAATTGGGAATGGAGCACTGCAAAACCAACAACATGTCTGCCGAGAAAAGAACCACATAAATATGCATTGTCAAATTTTTTCAAAAAGTTAATTTTTCATAACCATGGTCCCAAAGTCAACTTTTGAATATTCGTCGAATTAAGCACTTTTGTGCTGCAGTGTTGGGCAGGAATTGAGTACATTGAATAAATTTGACTAATGAGTAATTTAGATGCAAAATCAACTCCAAAGTTTTCAGTTCAAATGTAATCGAATATACATGTACTCAAAACGTACGAGTACGTACAATATTAACGTAATCTGAAATTTTGAGTACCAACGTAATCGAGTATAAATATACTTTTAAGTGAGTCGCATTAATACGTTTGAGTAATAAGAATAAGTAACTTGAAATGAGGGTCATCCTAAAAGCTATTATGAAAGTATCCTAATTTTTACATTTCTACTTATAATCTTTTTGCTATCAGATGTATTGTTCTTTTTTCCCTTGAATTATTAAGATTTTGCTAATATCTAAGGTTTATTTTGTGTTCTCATGTTCATTAAGATATTTTTTTTTTATAAATTTTAATTGCGTCTGCTTGTAATAATACCTACGGGTTTTTTAAAAATAAATTGAGTTCCCTAAATAATACTTTTGCTCCGCCATACTCGTAAGCAGTACTCATATCCATGAGTACAATTTACCCAAGTCTGATCTACTCATACTATGGAGCACGAATCCACAGGTACTCATAATTATCAGTACTTCTACTCATGAGTATTAGCCCCAAGTCTGGTGTGTAGTATAATACTATTTAATATTATTGATACTCATTATAGACTTTGATGAGTTTTTCTCCCCCTTTGATGATGGGTCGCTCGTATCTCCCACCCCACATGCAAACTGATCAATGAAACTTCTGAAAGGCCCCTGATTGAAAGTTACGGAGGGGAAATGGCGTCGAATCGTGCGGTTTCGACGGAGTCCTTCGTGGCTCCTCCAACAAACCCTCCCTTAAATGAATGCAAATCAAAAGCATCTGTCTTTTGAACGTTTTCTACGCCAAATCATGAATGGGGAATGTGAATGGCCATTGATGAGCATAATGGACCGCGGTGAATAGATACTCTCGGGGCACGTGGTGCCGCCATCTTTGTTGTTTTTATGAAGTAGGGAGGGGATAATATTGTCTCTGTATCTATTTTGCCGAGACAGACTGTATTAACGGACAACGATGGCCGATCCACCATCAATTTTGACTTCCCATGTGATTAACACGGGGATTAGGCGCGCTTATAGGACGATCCTTTAGGGTAGTCTCGTCCCTCCCCCCTTTCCTCCTGACCGATTACGTAACCCCAGCACGTCCCTGGATATATTGCCAAATAATATATCATTTGGGGATAACTTTTATAGAATAGCTATTCATCCCCCTCCATTATCTACCGCTTGGTCCCTCTTTGCTTCCTTCTATTAGCAATTCGAACCACCACCGCTGCTGTGTTGGCGCTAGTGACTAGTGTGCTCGTGTATTGCGTTATTTTAGAACTGTTTTGAATTTGATTGTGTCTAGTGTTAGTATTATAAATAGGCAATTTGTCTGAAAATGTTTCAAAGTTTAAACAAATTATTTCTAATGTCTAGTACAGACCACAGCAAACACGAAACAGAAACAGGGTTTCTGCAAACTAATTTGTCGATGCGTGGTATCATAAACATGTTTTAATAAGCAGGTTTGCCCAAATATAGTGTCCACATAAAACAAAGCATTTCGAAACTGAGGAAATGCTTGCTATTACGCGTTTCCTTTGATCCGGACCGCCTCTTGAGCGATCACCGAAATGTTTCATGGAATCGCGTTTTTTTTTTTTGTTTTTTGGCCAAACGTTTCCTGAAACTTGGTTGCAGAAATCTGGTGAGCATCCACATATCGCAAGTATATTTGCGAAACCCTGTTTCAGTTTCGTGTTTCATATAGTGTGTACTAGGCATTAGACTAAAAATTGGGGAGAAAACTTTTATCGTAAATTTGTTTCTGTTTCGTGTTTACTCTGGTCTGTTCTGGGCATTATTGTTAGAGTTAAGTTCAACAAATTGCACATTCCTGGAACTGTCGTTAGATGGCGCTTGAAGTTTTGTAACTAAGACATGGCAGGCGGTCTATAAACAAAGTGTCATTTTGCTTTTATTATTTTGTGACAGGTAATTCTGATATAAAAATTCAGGCAAGAACTTAAAAAGAATGTTTTTAAGAGAAGCCATTTTTTATACATCAATTCTATAGGTGATCAGTTTTTCATGAATATTTTCATTCAATTCATCATTTCTATATTTTCTTGAAAATAGACTTTTTAACAGCACATAAGTTTTGCGAATATTGCTTGTTAGAAGTTTTTAGTTTGGCATCTAGGCCCATCTCCAATAAAAGGCCTTAAATGAGGTTAGTTTTATCTCATGACTCCTTAGGTGTTCTCTTATTTTCGGATGCTCTTAAGGGGGATTTGCTTTATGGGAAGCCAACATGTGATCGCTGAAATGGGATCCCAGACTCCCACCGTTTGCGAATATCTATAGTATCGATTCCCGTAGAGCTATTACATTCGCATCTATTTGTTGCTCGGTTCGTTTTTCTATATATTTTCTCGAAAAAGCTTCGTTTTTGTACCTCGTGTTGCTGGACAATGTGCTAAGAGAAACTTAAGTTTCTCGCCTCACTGAATGGCCTCACACTGGGTTTTCACTCTACGAAATGTATTAGCCAGGTCCAATTTTTGATTTTTTTTTCCTTGATGGGTTGCCATAACATCCAATGGTGGGGGTATAAAACGATTGTTGTTTGTTGATGGATTACAGTTATGTAAGTTGTTTTTTTGTGTGTGCTTTTCGTGTGTGTGCCTTATGAGACTTTTTTTGCTTCCTTGTTTTTTTGATAGCGTTTTTGGGGTATCGCATGTCCTCAATGCCGATTATTATTAATGACTGACATTAATGTGGGGAATAAATTCCACAGGTGTTCTGCTTCCTATCATCATCATCATCATTGTAGATGTTATTATTTGCAACTTTTTTTAGCAATGCACGGTATAGGTTTTTTTTTACACTATACACGAATGAAATTTTTTTCACCATAGGCCTAAGTGCATTTCCAGCAATGAGTTAATGGCTGTTGTCAGTAATTTCGCTTTTTTATCCACTTTTTTGCATAAGTATCCCAGGGTTTTGTTTCACAGCTTGAAGCTGATATTATGTGTACACCCTGTCAGCCACACTTTCATCTCTCTCTCTTTTTCTTTTTTTTTTGCAATCTCTGCATAAATGCGTCAACTAACTTTTTTTTTTGTTTTTGCTGGTGAATTTTTTTTTTCTTCTTGTTGGCTGTTGATTGAACATTCAGTTATTAACACCCTGCCTGGCACGCGAGTGCTGAATGTATTAATAAATAAAAAGTTGAGCAACGGCTTAACACACCACACGTGACAGATGAGCTGTATACTCACTCGTTTTTAGTTTCAAAATGGAATTTTCGAAATTGTTTCCTGTTGTGTGTTGAGAACCATTCAAATAAGTAGGAGGTTAATCTAATTTGTGGGACAGAATGATGTGAAAAGAAGTTTTGGGGATTGAAAATCCTGGAAAATCAATAGAATGAGATTACGTCTGTGTACATGTTATGCATAGAGAAAACTGGAAAAAATTCAAAATAATATTTTTGTTAGTTAATTTGAAAACAGCAGTATATACGTAATAAGTGTCTTTAGGGGCCATTCAAAAAGGACGTCCCACATGGTGTCCATTTTAGCCCAGTCTCCCCCTCCCCCTCCCTCATGGACGTCCTTATTTTTATTTTTTGTAAGTAAGGGTACAGAAAATTTTCCCAAAGGCCCATCCTATAAATTTCCAAGCACTCGCCTCGCTACCAATTCCACGACATCTTTCCAGATTAACGGAAATTCCAGCACAAAATTGATGTTTAACACAAATTTAGGCATTATTACTGACTCTTCTGAGGTTTAAAAAACTCAAGTATACATTTGTGAATGGGAACGCTTTTCTTCTGGTGTCTATTTCCCCTTTCACTGACCTTTAAAACTCAATTAAACAGAAAATCCAAAAACGGAATCTTTACATTCCCTCCCCCCTTGCCACATGGTGTTCACATGCTAGCTGGTCCCCTATTGAGGACGTCCATTTTGAATGACCCCTTATGTCACCTTAATTAAGGTTCGCATCATATCATTTTTAATACAGATGATTTGTTTCGATTTGTTTGCACACTGCAACAACATCAACAAAGTCTTGGAAATATTTAAAAAAATCGTATCCATATATGGCTGGTTTACGACCAACTCTGTATCTCACCTTATGACTGACAGTGGACAAACGTGTGTTTTCTCAACAGACTAACAGTGGTTCTGACTACAGTAAATGAATACTTTAGTTTTTATTTAGTCCATCGCTATTCCTATATCCATTGGTGTTTGTTCAGATGGCTTTTGAAATATTGAAGAAATAAAGAGGGACTGGTGATTGCGAGTGGCTGGTGCGCCATCTTCAGGGAAGGACTTTTGACAGGCAGATCGCGTGGGTCCCCCTCCTGTTGAGTTGGAAAGGCTGCTGGCCCTTAGCTTGACATCTTCAGGAATGTAACCTAATCTCGGTTATTTTACGAGTTTGAAGCTTGCTTTGGGACCAATGCAAGATGATGGCTTATGACGGGAGGGATGTAGTTTGGTTTGAAGCCCCTTCCACCATAAATGGCTTAATTCCAATTTGGAATGTTGTGGTGCCATCTACCTACATTGAACATACGAGTAGATGTAGTGGTCGATTAATTGTTTCCACCCGTGACCATTAAAGCATTGCTCGCAAATGGTCAGTGGGCCAATTAGGTTGAATTAAGAAAAAGGGGAGATTTGGAAGATAAGCAAAATGGCCGTTGTAATGTCGTCGGCACGTGCCGGAAGCGGAGCTGTTTTTGCACGCACTTCCGTTACTAGAACCTGTCCGCCATTTTTTCCTGCCTGTTGTCTGTCGCTCTGACCGATTTTTTTTGCTGCTAGGATATAAAAATGATAACATCATTAATATGGCGATAATCAGCGTGTAAAAGCGTTGCTTCATCGAACAAGAGCAACTCTTGTGATTTATTGCGTTTTCAGCACGGGGCTAATTTTCAACTCTTTTTGGGGTATATTTTGAGCTGTGAGGAAGTCGTAATTTTTACCTAAAAATACATTCATCGCGTGATTTTGGACCACTAAGTCCGTTGTTGTGGTAGATCTCACGAAACCCACTAATGGAAACGTTTGCAATTATTTCTTCTGACGTCATGGGATTCACCTTTGACCCTTCATGAGATTTTCATGATTTCATCTGCTTTCATGGTTTCAATCTTTTTACACATTCAACTTTTAAATTATTGGCAATGTCCCACTCTTCACTATGGCGTAGAAAGCTAACTTTTCAGTTTTCCCAAGCAGATTTGAGGTATTTAATTATTTCGATTAATGTCAATCGATTTTCTAGGTCCTGTTTTTTGTGTGCTTAACTCCCCACGTGCAATTACGATGTTATCACATATGGGTAGCCTGCTATTACGAAATATACATGGGAAATTTTAGTCTATTACCAAGGTGACATTTCCTATATTGATTTCGACCATATACCGAAAACGGGTACTACAGGACTCTCGTTGTGAAGACTGGCAACAGGACAGCACTGTCAATTTGAGTAAAAAAAAACCTGGGGTATTTTGTTTAGTTAGTGTCAGTTGAGGTTGCATCAACACGGTATTCCGATATTATCATATCCGTTCATCGAATTTTGGCAGTTGATGACTGTGTCATGGCCGTCTGCCCAACTGCCATGGTGAGCTTTTGCTTCCAGACTATACTGCTAAGGTGTTCAGGATTCTTTGGAGGGTGGACGTGTCACGTGTTCAGCAGATGTTTCTAGGAGACTGTCATGAACTTTTTTGCCAGACTGTAGCTGCTAACTTTTGATCGGTGTTGGCTTTGCTGTCTTCTGGGAGTTGAGTTTATGAAAAAAAATCCAAATGCGAAACATGAAGCAATTCAAAGATATTTTTTTAAAATTATTTTGGATAATGAGTTTTGGTTATATAACTACAAACCTTGAGCTCCATTACTAACAGGAAAAGCATTTGCTTAAGTTGGTCATAAAGTACATTTAATGAAAGGGTCATAGCCTTTTAGTTTGTACTTAAAATTCCGTGAAGTTATTAGTAGTTAATTTTGCATCTGCATTATTGGGCGATTGTTTGGGGGTAAAGGGCGTTTCCAAATGGTAAAACATTGTAGGTGTTATGCTAAAAAAATATATAAGGGGTATTCCGGATAATTGAATAAACCGGTTAATTGCACATTTTCGGCTTGGCGGGTCGTTGTGTAATTAAGCGGGTTCGGCTGTATCATCACATGCAATGTTTAGAATTCTTCACGTCCTCAAACCTCATGGGCATGTGGTCATAAGACCATATATCGTCGTAATGTCCAACCAAACCAGATTTCTAGGTTGTACAACTTCGATGCAACTTCAAAAGGTTGGATTTAAAAATAGGAAAAATATAAATTACAAATTTGATCTGGTTTTGAATATATCTCTTCGCAATTGCTCGTCACTGTCAAATGCACGCGATTGAAAATGGGTTTTTAAAAAAAAAATAAAAAAGAGAGCGTATTTTAATGAAAATTGAGGCAAAGGGGACGTTGGCTTGAAATAAATCGGTCGATATATCGCCTTACCAGTTAATCATTGAAACGTAAACGAAATAACAGCGAGACCGGTCCTTTTCCTGAAATCGGATAGCATTGAATCCAATCCCATGCTTTTGCTCTTTCTTTGATATATATCACTTCGATTATTTGCTTTGAAATTCCCTGCCCATGAGCTCATGTTTGGGGACTATTTCGATTCACTTGATTTGAGTGACGGATTTGAAAAGTTCAAAAGAAGGCGAGTTTCGTTGCGCCATATATCCACTTATTTATTTTCTTTCTGACCTCCCCTTGGACCCGCTTTTGTATATTCATTGCAGTTGAAAATAATATAAAAAAATCAAAATAAACCCTTGAAAACCGATCTGGATTTGTCGTAATTTAGATCGAGGCTTCATTTTCTGTTTTTAGAATAGAAATGGACAAGTAACCGACAAACAAGGGAGTGTGGATTCTTGGGGATGACAAAGAGTAAGCAGCTGAAACCTAGAATGTTATTAATATTGGATGAAATATTTAGATAATGTTGTTTCTTTATTTAGAAATAATTATTAGTTTATTCCACCAACCCTCGTTTTATACAATCAATTTGGTTCTATAGGTATATATATACCAACAGAAACTAACATTTTACTGAAAATTGTCATCATTTAGTTAATATTCTGATGAACCAATTAAATAACCCATTCTTTCCTCAAAAGGAAAATGAGGTGGGGTAATTTGGGGCTGATCAAAACTCGAGTTTCTGCCATTTTGATCATTTTATTCTGCATTTTACCCTATATCATTTATCCACTAGGGATATGCCATGAAAAATACCTCATGAAAATTAACTCATCATGTAGGGTAACTTTGGGACAGAAATTGATGGGAATATCCCTGAATCTGTTAATCAGAGAGTAAAAATAATGCCATGCACTGAAAGAGGAGCTAGGGTAGATCCTATTTGATATGGTCAGTTTCGTGACATAATTATGGAACACTTTTCAGATTTCCAAAACAACACCAAAAACTGACTGAAAGTATCCAAATTTTATGGTAGTCATTTGCAAATGGACTCCATTGACGCAGTAGGAGACGACATTAGTGCCAGACATAATCAACACCAGGTGGCGCTTGTTTTCCGAGCTGCAGTAGCGATCCAAGCGGCGTTATTTTTCGTTTCTGAAATTGGATTTCTCCGAATAAATCCAACAAGGAGGCGAATTGGATGACGATGAGTGTGCAACATTTTCTCCTTCTTCCCAGTCATCTACGTCCCTACCTTATTTTTAAGCGGAAAAAAAGGTTCATTGTGTTCGTTATGGCGCTCATTGTCCAGCCTTTCAATTTGGCGTACGCGTTTTAGTTGGCCCACTCCGAGCAATTTTTTTTTCTCTCGATTGATAGGGTCATCCATCTTTGCTCGAGACGTTGCGTCAATCGCGCATTGACTCGATGATCTTTTCCCAACCGAATGTTGACTTCCCGATCACTTCGCCTTTATGCTGCCTTCAAGTTCAATTCTTTGGCCAAATTAGCATCCATTCATACGATGAATCCGAAAACTGATTGAGGATCGAAGCCCGTGCGGGGTTAATACTATTTCTGGTTACGCCTTCGTGGCCTTCTTAATGCTGTCAGGCCTATCTTTCGGTCATTATCTCAGACCAGGTGGTTGCTTGTTTTTCAACACGTTTTACATGTGGAAAAACTTGCATTTTCTCCAGTCACGATTTCCAATGATCAACAGTCAGCCATTGTAACATCAAGTTTTTACTGCATTTGACGGAAGTTGACACTGGTCTTGTTGAAGACGACGAATACGAGTGCTTTTTAAGGGATTTTTGGTAGCAATATTTGCATCAACATGCAGCTCCTTGGGGAATGTTATGCTTGCACATAACATCAGTAAAAAGTGCAGTTTTTGTGAAATGGTAGTTCAGTTTCTGATATATATTGTTAATGCAAATTATGTCTTGGGTAGTTAAAAAAAGACTATCTATATAGGTCCTGTACATGTATCTATAGCGTGTACTAAATTATTTCTTGAATTGCCAACAGGACACATGTCCAAAAATTGGAGAGAAAAAACGTTTATAGACCTTGCACTGAACACTAAAAATGTGCAAAAAAAGGTTTTGCGCACAATGTGTCTATAGACACACAATGTTGTTTCACAGTTTATAAACTGTGAAACAACATTGTGTGTTGCTTTGCATACTATAATGCAATATAACACCTATTTGGAATGTTAAAATGCACATACACATCACATACTACATTTTACTGTGCATTAAAGAATATGTGGAAATGTAAAATTATGCCATATGAACATGTCCACTAGCTTGTATAGTTCGCGTTGTTGATAGTATTTTAAACGGTTATTTATCGTATCGAATTGCTGGCCATTTCGTCCAGTGTTCCTACCAGTCGTTAATTTGGCAAAAGCCACCTAATTGGCTGTAGGTGACTCGTCACCGCAGCTTGAAAGTGACAGCGGAGCGACCAACGAACAAATTCTGATCAAATCTGGTCGTAAATCTTCCTTCAACGAATCTCGACCAAATCGCCGTGTCGAGAAGCGTGTTTCATCATCATTAAGTGACCCGAGGACCCTCGTTAAACGGGGTCGAGGGGTGGTTCCATGCCACCCCTCTCCTCCTCCTACCTGCACCCTGTTGATGTTTTTTTTATTTTTTTTTATAGTTTCTCTCGCCCTATTAAATCAAAATCTCAATTGACTTTTCGTTTAATCATAAATATATATTGAGCAGGTTTGCCGGAATGGCATTGACTGAGCTATAAAGCCGGAGAGGAGGTAAATCATTAAAAGAAATTAGAGGGTGGACCGAAAGGCGAGATGGGGGCGGAATGGCCGCAGGGGTCAAAGGTTGCTCCATAAATTCGACTTCGTAAACGTTTCGTGTCCATACATGGGTTAGGCCTAATAGACGCCCGGACTCCTCCATAAAAAAAATCAAAAAAAAAAACTGCTCGGCGTATTTATTACCCCTGGCGGCGAAAAAGGATTCGGCAGCACGTGGCACGTAAATGTAAAATTACTTAAAAGCTAATTGGGATTGGAGGGCTCGCAGCAACGCGCCTAAATGCGCGTCAGGTGGTCACTCAGTCCGGCGGGGAGGGAAAGGGTTGATACCGGGTGAGGAATGGGGAATTGAAGCCGTGGTCATCTTCGATAAGATACGAAAACATTGGTTGTAACAAGTAAGCGCACATGCATTGTGTGACTATGGCGCTTCTATTTGGAACCCTCACCGAAACTTTTATATTCAGGATATAGAGATGGCCCAGCGTAGGGCAGCCAGATTTGTTAAGGGCAATTACCAACATTCCGTGAGTGGGACAGAAATGCTCCACTCTCTAAATTAGGACACATTTAGGTCCAGACGCAAAAAGTTATCTATGGGGTTATTCAAGCATTTTCATCTTTCTTGTAATTCGCATCTGGTTTCCCATATATTAACGCCTCACGAATATATACTATATACCACTCAAATCCTTTGACCGAGCTTCGTGCCAAACGGATGCATATACTATTGGTCCTTTTTGTATGCGATTAGACAATGGAATAGCCTTCCTGACAAAGTCCAGATTTAGTAAAAATTTTAGTTAGCATTGATATCTAAGTCGCTACTGACGTATAGGAGAATTCTCCTGAAATTAAGTATGATTCCCCACCTTCCCCCACAATATTGTATTTATTTTCTGACTGTATGGTACTGAGTTGAATTGAATTGAACATTTGGTTGTACGACTACGCCATGCATGTTTTCGGTATTATATATAGGGTGTAAATTCAGCAGCGGCTGTGAATCGGCTTACGCGGCTGGGTAACGGCTTACGAGAAGTTATCATAAAACGGTAGTCCTATATGCAACATTTCAGGCCATGTTACGGACACAATCCCATCGTTGGTTGTTTTTAAATAAACATTTTAAGTGAGAGTTCTTGTATATAGTTCCATGGAAAGTCATCTTGGGGGCCATTCAAAAATTATGTCACACCTAGGGGGGTGGGTGGGTTGTTTGTTTTTTGTGACAATTATGACCAAGGGGTGGGGGTGGTTCGGTAA
>JAQGAE010001513.1:0-22590 GCA_034696685.1 Julus scandinavius
TTTTTGCATGCGATTAGACGATGGAATAGCCTACCTGGCGATTCTCCTGACTTAGTTAAAATTCAATCTAACAATGATGTGTAAGTCGCTAACGACTTAGGGGAGTATTCTCCTGACATTGGGTACGACCCCCAGCTACCGAAGGGCATTTATTTGCTGACTGTAGGGTACTGAGTTGAGTTGAATTGAATTGAATAATAAAATTTTTATTTTCAAACCTTGCCCTGATGTACTCTAGGAAAGCAATCCCGGCCGCTTGGCTTTCCTGCGATGCATCGGTGTAATGAGTGGTTGCACGTGTTAGAAAAGGTCCTAACCTATGACCTCTTGATTGTTGCAGATGAGACTCCAAAGGTCCTTTATCCCATCATTGGTTTTGGTCCTTTGTGTTTTGGTCCCATGCATCGTAGGTCCTCCAGTGATTCCGGAAGAGGCCAAGGAACCGAGGAAGAAAAACAACAAGAAAATGGTCACTATCTCGCCGAAACCGCGGTTTTCGTAATTTGCCGTTAAGTTTATAAGTTGGCGTTAAAGTATCGTTATTTGACCGATCTTACAGGATCTGGGTTTGGATTACGAGCGATACTTGAAGGAGGTCATTGAATCTTTGGAGGAAGACAAGGCCTTCAGGGATAAATTGGGAAGCGCTAAAATGGAAGACATAACGGTAACTTAATTTTCGATTAGTGTTTTCGGGCAGCTGTAATGTGAAGTATAACGAGGTTAAACTCTGAATAACTCGTGGTTCGGTAAAAGTTTAATAGATTAGAAAATATGTTGAAATGGGAAGTTAAACTCCGATTAGGCCTCGATCCTAATCCTCCGATTTGTATATTTTCAGTCTGGCAAAATCGCTAACGAGCTTCAGTTCGTTAGCCATCACATTCGTTCAAAACTTGACGAGCTTAAGCGCAACGAGATGACCCGTTTGCGCCGTCTCGCCAGGCAGGAAAATGAGCTTAGCAATGGTGTGTATCCGGAGAACGGAGTTAACGAGGCATTAGGTTGGCACAACGGCAATGGAAAACTCATGGCTTTTTACTCTTTACTCTTTTATCGGATCGTTAAATCCGTCGTTTCTCGCATGTTTCGCTTAAGGAACCGCTTTGCACGGGCACGGCACGGAACTAACTTCCCCGTTAAAATCTTCCCGCTTTAACGGACCGTTTAAAGCTGTTCTTTTTTTACCATATTAGGAATTGATCGGAGAACGGTCGGAATGCCGTTACATCTTGACGTTAAGAACGAACACACGTTCGAGATCAAGGATCTTCGTAGGTTGGTCAGACAGGTGAGATACTTGATGAGCCGTTAAGTTTAAATAACGCTCGTTTAGTTGCAAATGGTCGATTTGGGAAACTGGGATTTTAATCGAACATTAACTGTACGTTGAATAACATGTTTTTGTTCAAATTTTTGTATGGAAACGTTTTTGTACACATGTTTTTCAACCAGCTGTTAAGTTAGTTGTTCAGGACAAAGGCCTGTTAAAAAATTGCCATTTTATCATTTGTCAAGTTCGTTGTTTTGAACAAACTGCATGTTAGAAAATTGCCGTTAGGTTTTGATCATCCGTTAAGTTCATCGTTTTGAACAAATGGCCTGTTAAAAAATTGCCGTTTATTCTTAACAGTCAATTAAAATTAATACTATTTAAACTTTAACTAGCCATTAAATTTATATTAAACCGGAAAACCGGCATTCATACTTAAACCGTCAATTAAAATTAACGATGATAACGAGCTTTTAAAGCTAGCCGTTTGCTATAAAACGGATTGCGGTTCAATTTCAAATATCTGTAATGTTTATATAGCTTAACGTGAGATTTTCTCGAATTTTATGGCCCTTGTCAGGATCCAAACTCAAACCTCTCGTTAAACTTAAACGATATTTTGCGTTTCAGACGACGAAAGACTTGGAGGAAATCGACCGTCAACGACGAGATGAATTCAAAGGTTACGAAATGGAAAAAGAACACAGGAGACGAGAAGAACTCGCTAAACTCGACGAAGAGAAACGAAAGTTAGCCGAGAAGGAATATTTGGAGAAACAGAAGAGACACAAGGAGCATCCCAAGCTCCATCATCCCGTAAGTTCATACTCTCAAGTATCTCGGAGTTTAGATTAACAAAAACCTTACTCGGAATCTGATTTTTCTTTTGTAAAAATGCGATTTTTCTTCAGTTGAAATCCAAATTCTCTGCAGCAAAATTTCATTTAACAGGAATAAAAATCCGATTTTTCGGGATTAGAAATCAAGATTATTTTTCTTTAAAAATCCAATTTTTCTGCTTAAAAATCCGATTTTCTGTGGTAAAAATACGATTTTTCGGCTGTAAAAACCTGATTTTTCTGTTGTAAAAATGCGATTTTTCTTCGGTTGAAATCCAAATTCTCTGCAGTAAAATTTCATTTTTCGGGAATAAAAATCCGATTTTTCGAGATTAAAAATCAGATTATTTTTCTTTAAAAATCCAATTTTTCTGCTTTAAAATCCGAATTTCTGTGGTAAAAATGCAATTTTTTTCAGTAAAAATACGATTTTTCGGCTGTAAAAACCTGATTTTTCTGTTGTAAAAATGCGATTTTTCTTCGGTTAAAATCCAATCTTGCAAAATTTCATTTAACGGAAATAAAAAACCGATTTTTCGGGATTAAAAATCAGATTATTTTTCTTTAAAAATCCAATTTTCTGTAGAAAATGCAAGTTTTCTGCAGTAAAATTTCATTTTTCGGGATTGAAAATCCGATTTTTCTGCTTTTATCTTTACCTCTTGCAAAATTAAAGTAGTTTTAGCTGGTCAGGAAAATATATTTTTTAGAACCTGGAAAAGTCAGGGAAGTTGAATATTTAATTTGTGGGGGAACCCTGTACTGTATGTGATTAATTGCACGAAAATATGTTTTTTAACGGCCTGTTTAACTTTAACAGGGCAGTAAGCAGCAGCTCGAAGAGGTTTGGGAGCAGGAAGACCAGATGCCGACCGAAGAGTTCGATCCGAAAACATTCTTTAGGATGCACGGTAAAAATCTACCGTTAAATTTATCCCACCGTTAAAGTTTTTCGCCACTAACAGACTACGCTAACGGTTGTTTAGATCTCGACGGGGACGAATACTGGAGCGAAGACGAGGTGAAGAGCCTGTTCACTCACGAGGTAAAATCTCCGATTAGCCTGCCGATTCGTTAAATATCGCAACTATCGATCAGTTTAGTAATCCGATAACTTTAATCCTCCGTTAAGCTCAACAAGATGTACGATTCGAACAACACCGACGATGACATGCAGGAACGGAGGGAAGAAATGGACCGGATGCGCGAACACGTGGTTAACGAGGTGATTTAATGGGAGTTTATCGTCTTAACTGGGCTTTACCTACTTAACGGGGTTTTATCATTTTAAGGTGGCTTTATAATCTTAATGAGGCTTTTCGCCTTAATGGGAATTTAGCGTCTTAACGGATCTTTAGCATCTTAATGGAGCTTTATCGTCTTAACGGATCTTTAGCATCTTAACGTGACCATCGTCGTAACTATCTCGCAAGCTTTAACAGATCGTTAAGATCTGGGATTTAAGGCCCCCCGATTAAGTCGTGAAACAGTTGTTAATACGTATATGCGTATATTTGATCGTTACCGAATTCCACGCTGCTCCGTTAAGTGGCCCGCTAAGTTTTAAAATCGACCGTTATCTTCCTAACTAATTCTCGTTAAAATTTATTCTCCCTTTAAAGACCGACACCGATAGCGACGGATTAATTAGCATGCGCGAGTTCATGGAGATGACGAGGCGAAACGAGTTTAACCAAGATCAGGTAAGTCGATTCGCCGCTAACGGTAGTTTATCTTAATCGTAGATTTAAGTTGCATTTTGAGTTATTTGCTAACGGTCGATTAAAAATTAAAGGGATGGCAAGGACTTGACGAAACGGAAATGTACCGAGAAGATGAATTCAGGGAATACGAGAGGCAGTATCAAGCCGTAAGTTTTAACGGACCGGTTAGCGTAAACGAGCCTTTAGTCTGTTGTCAGAGTATCGATTAAAACTAACGATACTTTACAGGGCTTGATTCCCCCTGGTGGAGTTCCGGTTTATCTTCCGGATGGAGTTCATCCTGGTGCTGGTTACCAACATTTGCCACCTAATCCTCAGGTAAACTCTCGTTAACTTTTTGAAATTGAATTCTTGGAATGTAATCGACCGTTAACATTATCTTACGTTTACAGATGTATCCGCCGCATCAGCAACAGGGTTATCCACAACCCGTTCCACCTGGACCTTATGACCATCAAGTGAGTTCGTTAACGGGTGTTCGTTAAGTAATACTTATTCGCACGTTAGTTAAGTCCAGCTAAGGGATAATCTTTTGATGATGTTAACCATACTTAACGGACTCTTCCCTAAAACCCGAAAAACAACTTTGCGGTTATCGACTCGTTAAGTCCGTGTCATGTTTTAAACTCCCGTTAACTTTATCGGGTCATCTTTCGTAAATATCTGCAAATACGAAAAGTTAGTGTTAACTTTAACGGACGATAATATAAATTGTAGATGCTCCAGTTATAGTAAGGATTAGGATCCATACTTTTAAACTCCCGTTAACTTTATCGAGACATCTTTCGTAAAAATCTGCAAATACAACAAGTTACCGTTAACTTTAACGGATGATAAAATAAATTGCAGATGCCCTTGTTATACTAAGGATTAAGATGCTTACTTTAAACTCTCGTTAACTTTATTGGGTCATCTTTCATAAAAATCTGCAAATATGATATGTTAGCGTTAACTTTAACGGACGATTATATCAATTGCAATTTTCCCAGTACCAGCAGGGATATCCTCAAGGTCAACAAGGATATCCTCAAGGTCAACAAGGATACCCTCAAGGTCAAATGCACCAGCAGCAGGAATACCATCAAGGTCAACCTCAGTATCAAGAAGGTAACCATCAAGGTCAAGTTCCCCAACAGCAGGGATACCCTCAAGGTCAGCATCAACAACAAGGTTATCCTCAAGGCCAAATTCACCAGCAACAGGGATTCCCCCAAGGGCAACCAGGGCACCCGCAAGGTCAAGTACCCCAGCAACAGGGATACCCCCAAGGTCAAGTGCCACATCAGCAGGGATACCCCCAAGGTCAAGTACCCCAGCAACATGGATACCCCCAAGGTCAAGTGCCACAACAGCAAAAACCTAGCGCTGGTCAACCACCACAAAAACCACTTGAACCGCAACAAGGGCTTCCGCAGCAACCACAACAAGCAAATCTTCCAAATCCACAGGTTCCGCAACAAGCTTCCAGCGAACATCCACCGAAATCCGCTGAACCGCCAAGCGCAAATCAAGTTTAACGGACCGTTATTCGAGTGCTTTAAGGACTGTAAAATCTACTCGTTAAGATCTCCGCTTTAAAATCTCGTGATTTTTTTTTCAAACAAACAGAAAAAGATTTTGTATAATAAAAAAGATAATGGAATAAGTTAACTGTAGCTTGTGTTAATCGACCGATAACGTTAACTAAAACTTTAACGAAAGAATTTATAAAGCTACGCATAACTGTAATTAAGCAGTTTAACGTTTTAAGTTAACGGATTGTATCTTAACAATCTTTTTACATGTTTTATGTTCATATAAATCATTTTTATTAACTTATTTAGAAGTTCGAATTACCGCCATTTTGGAATTCGAATTTCAGCCATCTTGAATTGGGCGTTTAGATTCATTATCTATTTTTTTATAATTTCCTATGCTTTTTGTATTATATTTTACTAACATGTTAAACTTTTTAAGCATTTTTAATTACAATATATTCCAAATGGCTACCATTTTGATTTGGGAAAGTGGGAATGTTTTATACATAAGCAGTTTGAATTAACGCCATGTTGAATTGGGATTGATATCCCCCATCTTGAATTGGGCTTGTTGCTTAATTATCCATCATGAAAAGTAATATATAAACCATTTAAAACGCACCTTTCTCGCTTTTCTGAATTTCGATGTCTTAAATCATTGACTAGATTCAATACTTTACTAACATACTGAACTTTTTAAGCATTTTGCATTGATTTCGCATATCAATGTACTAAATTGCCGCCATTTTGATTTGGGATGGAAGCATCCGTTTGATTCGGGAATTTGTTATCTACAAATCTTGTGTTTTTGTTAATACGTAGTCGATTATTAATGTATTTATCGCTATTTTGCCGAAATATCTAACCTCTTTTATCATTTACAATCCAAATTGCGCGTTCGAGTAATGTTTTTTGTGGTTTTGTAAGTTTAAAAAAATCCATTGATAGTCAATTGACGACATTTTGAATTGGGATAGACGGCACTGTAAGCCTGACCTTCTGGCTTGCAGCACCACCCGTGGCAGTTTTCATCACGCCTTTCTCAGTGTTAATACGCCGTTGACCCCACAGGAAGAGTTGCGTGGGAGGTTAAGGGCAGTTAGGCCATTGGAATGTCCAAATATTAATCATGTTTTTTAAATTAATTCAGTTTGATTTTGGTGTTGGCAATCGTGTGAGAATGACGGGAAGAAATTAAAGTATAATGCGGTGAATTTTACACAACGGAAATCAAGCGAAATTAGGAAATTTCGGTGAGTTTTATAAGCCTACATTTCGAACGATTTTTTTAACGTTCTATTTGCCTTCATCAAAATGTAGTTTTTATTTAAATTTTTGATAACGTCATTAGATTTTCACATTTCATTCATTAAGGACGTTAAACCTAGTCGTTGTGTCTTTGTTATTGCAGCTGTTGATTCAAAATCAAACTCCGCGAGTAAGTTTTTTATAATGTCGTAAATGGAACTGTCATGTTCTACAAATCGTATTCCATATAAATTTAAGTTTTAAAATTTTTAAAAATATGAGAAATAGCTGTTTTAGCCCGATTTGTCATTGTTTGATTGATACGAATATGAAGTTTGATAGTTAAGCTTCTGGAGGCGCAATTACAAATATGTGGTCAGTGTTGGGCTGACCCACCCTAAACAGAATGAATCATGACTAGGCCTACAGTAGGACTTGTTGTGGACAAAATAATGTAAACATTTCAAGAGTTTTAATAACAAAATTGCAGTTTTATTATCTAAAAACAGATTTTTAGGGAGCAGTAGAATACCGATTTGAATGAAGTCTGAATGTTGGGCCATCAAATTATTAAATACCGGCCATTAAATGTAGATACTTTAGCCTACTTTGGGTCAACATTTTGTTAATTTTGAGTGCTTTAGGCGTTCTTTTTCAGTCATTTGTAGATTCACTCTCTTCAGTCGTAGTGCGGTGGCCTACGATAGCGCGACAGTCGGATTGTCAAAATTACGGCTGGTTTTGTCGCGATGCCAGTTTTGTGTTTTCGCTAATTTGAGTTAAAATTTCGTCTCGGGAGGTAAAACAAAAATCGCTTTTGGTTAAAACTGGTGAATTTGTTGTTTCCTAAAGCCCCTAACGATTATTCGTAGCAATATTCGTGGAAACAATAGAGGTTACTCGTGTCCGAAACCAAAAATGAGTAATTTGAGACTGACACAAAATTGAGTTTCAGTAATTTTGATGTGGAATTTCTTCTGAATTTGTTATTTTCTTGTTATTAAACTAGCAAAGGACCCTTGTAAAGAAATTCCCACAAAATTTTGGCTTAAAACTACATTTCACCGTTTTTTCGTCCTTAAATTGTGTTAATTAGGTTCAAATTGTTTAAATTTCATCGTCTGAATGGTTGAGCGGCTCCTCGACCTTTGAAACATTTAATTGCTACTTTCGGTTATCGCTAATCGATGTTTTTGATGTTTTGCAGACGTGTTTCGCAGTTGAGCGAGCGGCTGGAACTTGTTTTTATTTACAATTTATTTGTTTAGATCTTTCTCAGATTTCAAGCATGGAAATTTCTACTAACTCTTGTTTTAGAAGTATTTGATTATTTTAAATTAATGGCAATGTATGGTTTCCATAAATTTCTTAAGGTTTTTTTATCATAAATAGCACAAGTTCATTCATTTGTTTCCTTAAACTAAGTCTTTGTTTGTGTCCTAAAATGTGATTTTATCCGTTATTAAACCAACATTGATCTGTTTGTTTATAGATATCCAAAACCTAATATTTGTATTTGTATATACAAATTTGTTGTTGTTTCCAAAACTGTTATCCAGTTTGTTTAAAAAAAATTTCATTCAATTTGTATCTAACCGATTAATTTTGTTTATATAAACAACACAAATTTGTTTATTTTATCCGTATCCAAAACTAGTTTATAGTTTGTTTCCAAACATGTAGTTTATCGAAAAAGGAAACATGTTTGCATCAAAAATCAATTTGTTGCTGGTATCCGAAAAATGATTGTTTTAATCAAGAAAATCTGTTGCTTTTACCCAAAAGATATGTTTGTTTGTATCCTAATTAAAATAAATTTGTTTTTATCCTAAAAATCTGTAGGTAGAATATAAAAGATAGTTTTATTTTAATCCAAAAACATCCAATAATTTTCTTTTAATTATATCCGTACGTACAAAATGTTTCTGTAGTTTTTCAGACATGAAAGTTGAGCTTTTTGAATTTTATCGTGAAAGTTGTTGATTATTATTACAAGATTCGTTTTTATCGATAATCCGTATTTTATTTTACTCCAAAAATTTCCTTTCGTACGTTTTAAAAAACTTCCGAAACCTTTTTTTAATTTGTATCCAAACATTTCCTCGATCACGCAATGAATCACACGAAACATTTCCTTTCGCTTCTTTCCAAAGAACTTCCTCTACGTTTACTGAAAATTTCATAAATTTTATTATCAGATTTTAGCGACAAAGCCTCGCAATTTCAGTGTTGTGGGACCTTGTTACGACGTATACGATATAAGCAAAAATTATACTTTTAAGTTCATCTTGGATTTCTGAAGACCGTCTGAGGACTATCTTTGGACCTCACACTAAGTTAAGGTCCCAAATCTAATTGTTCCTTTTTATATCTTTCAAAAATCAAGGTCCCCTGCGATGAACCTCGGATCTTAGACTATGGCAAGGACCATGGAGGGAGAGACGGATTTGAAGCGCGTGCAGGGCGATGAAGGTCCTAGGAACGACGAGTCCGCGGGCTTCCTCAAGGAACTCGAAATCGCGAAGGCCCTTAGCATGGAGACCCTGGAGTTGGACCGTATCCGTAGGGAGAGGCACATTGCGGAACGTAGGACGCGGCAGGTCGTGATGCTGGGCGATGGACGGAGGACCAATGCCGGATCGGAAAGCGATAGGACCACGCCGAGCCCCCAGCCGACATCGTCTTCCGACGTGGTCAAGAAGAGTGCTTCAGGAAAGGCCCTTTGCCCTGGTGAGTAGAATGGTGTTACCACGGGCCATTTTGGAAATATTTGTAGGTCTCGGTGGCCATATTGAGAATAATTTAGGTCCTTAGATCATCCATATTGGAAATGTTTATGGTCTCAGAAGCAATGTTTAAATTTTTTTTATCCCATTGCAGAAGGCCCTATCGCAACCACGGTGGACCCAAGAAGCCGCCCTCGTCCGGGTCAACCTGGCAAGCCCAGCCTCCCCCTTAAGGTTCTACCGCCGCCACCACGACGCCAGACGTCTCTACCAGGCCCCACAACCGCAACAACATCCTTAACCGCAGCCACAACCACCCATCAAGAGACTCCGGACCTAATGTCCTTTATAGGCCCCGACAAGGGAACCGCAGCCAAAACCGCGGACTTCGATCCTCTCCTGCTCGGCCTCACCGCATTCGAAATCCCGCCGCCGGTTCCGAAACAGCATCCACCTTTACCGCATATGTCGTTAGCGCATCCACCACTGCCGCATTTACCTCTACCGCAGCATCCAACCGCGGCTTTCCGCCAACTGCCCTTTGCTGCATTCGACTCGCCTCCTGCGACTTCGCTACGCGGTCCTATGCCCCTTGGCCAGTGGAACTTCCCGCCACCAGCTCCTCCGTCAGCTGCTCCTACCGCCGCAGCTGCGGTTATGCCGCCGTTCCCACCCGCGAGACCCTACGCGGCGCCACCACCCGCGATGCCTCCGAGACCGGTCCCGGCGGCTGCTCTCGTCAGAGGTAGGATATCGTTGTCCACCGTGCCCCCGGCTCCAGCCCCAGCCGCGTATGCCGACAGTCTCGGCGGTTTCGGTTCCGGCGTGGTTAGGGCCATCGAGAAAAGGTCCAACGGCAACCTCATAGACCTATCCGTCTTCGACGCTTTGGGCGGAATCGCGGCCAGTGGAAGGAGGGATGCCGCGTTCATGGACTGCGCGGACTTGCTGAAGAGCTTCGATCCGCTCCACGCGGAAGATGATCCGTGGTTGCCACGGGATGCGGAACCTCCGCTTAGGCCCCTCGAAGCCGCCGGCGGCAAACCTAGCGGACAGTATTTCAAACTGTGGGAATCCGGATCGGATTTTGAATTCCTCGAGGAAAGCGAGTTTCAGTATTACTCCGCTGCTGCGGAAGACGATACGCTGGATCCGACGCCGCCGCCTGTGCCCACGAGGAAGCAGTCGAAGGGCGACCACAAGGAACCGGAATGCGCCGCGGACGTGGAATTGCGGCACAGCAATAACGGGGCTCGCGGATCCATCTATCATCAGGTGAGCGGTTTGCGGATGTTCCTTTTATTAACTATTTCCACTTGGCGGGCCCTAACCATCTGGTCCCTTCATTGACTTGTAGACGAGCTTTTCTTCCAGCTTGACCATTCAGAGCTCGAGAAGGCCCTAATCTTTGGTCCCTGTGGAGATTCTTTTATGTGGTTATTTTCCCCATTCAGGCCATTCAGTCCCTTCAGAGACTTATAGGTAAGGTGCCCTTTCCGATTAATAAGGTTCTAACCCTACAGTCCCTTTAAATTGCATCTAAACAGGATTATCTTAAAGATAGAAAAGGTCCTAACCCTCCGATCCCTTCAAAGACTTATTTCTGGGGTTCTTTTCCCGATTGATTAGGTCCTAACCCCCCGGTCTCTTCAGGGACTTCTAGGTAAGGTGCCCTTTCCAATTAATAAGGTTCTAACCCTACGGTCCCTTGTTTAAACAGGATTATCTTAAAGATAGCGAAGGTCCCAACCTTCCGATCCCTTCAAAGACTTAATTCTGGGGTTCTTTTCCCGATTGATTAGGTCCTAACCCTCCGGTCTCTTCAGAGACTTATAGGTAAGGTGCCCTTTCCGATTAATAAGGTTCTAACCCTACAGTCCCTTTAAATGCATCTAAACGAGGTTCTCTTAAAGCTAAAGAAGGCCCTAACCCTCCGATCCCTTCAAGACTTCTGGCAGTGGTTTCATTTCCGCTCGGTAAGGCCCTAACCTGGCATCTTAACGGGCCCTTCGTATTCCATTAACTCTGAAAACACACTTATTCGCCTTTTAAAAAATTTTCTCGCGACATCCTATTAACACGAGTTATAAATTACGAGTGCCGGTCGTTAAGATGTCCATTGCTGGTTTTCGATTGCCCCACCCGCCGTTTTTGCGTCCGCCCATAATTTTCGGGTGGTCGGCCAAGCGCGGTTTCTTCGAACCGCACGTGTCGTAACATCGTTTCATTGTTTGTTTCGATCTCTCGTAGCGCTGCAGCAGGGTCTACAAGAGTCTGAAGGCGATGTCGAGAACGACGATAGGGGCCATTTCGGAGTTTGAAGCGTTTCGCGACATGCTCGTCAGGTGAGTCGCGTTAGCAATGCGGTTAATCTCGGGGCGTTTAGAGATTGCGGCTTATCTTTCGGTTACCGCGGCGGTTTTTCGCCGTCGTTATCTTTTGTTTGTCGATCGAAGCGCCGCACGTATATCCGTAGCGTAACAACGGGTAAGATTAACTACCCGTCGATCACTATTTAGTAATAACTGTCGGTTGAAATATCATGGATAAGTTCATCGTGGCTTGGGCCAGAAGCTTGGAAAAGTAAGTTTTAACGGTCGATTAACGGCCGCGTAGAAATATTCCCATATCCATTTAGGTCCCAAAGGTAAACCTAAAGTTATGTCCCACCGTGTGGAAGATAGTGTAGGGTAACTTTGGGCCAGGGCTTTTTACCCCCACTGTGGCCCCATGCGATACATTTTTTCCGACGGTGAAACGATGTTTCCGTTACAGGTTACGAGGCGGTTTCTCCCACGACGACGTCTTGACCAACGCCGGCTTGGTCATCAGTCCGAACTTGGAAAGTCTGCAGGTGGAGGAGACGAGCGTGAAATTGTGCATTTACTCGGCCTTCGCGGAGGACGCGCCGGTGCAGTTTGCCTGCGACGGTAGGAAAGAGTCGCGCACGCCGTATATATAGCTAACGAACCGTTAAAACGTTTGGTCTAACGACGCGTTTCTCTCCCTCGTTTGCAGTGAACACGAGCGTCGAGCACGTCATCAGTCAGATCGCTTGCACGCTCTTCGACGACATAACGAGCATCAACTTGGAAAACTACGTGCTGAAGGTTCACGGAAGGACCGAATATTTCTCCACGTGAGTTTTGGGGTTTTAACGGTTTTTGGCTGCTTTTATGGTTTTAAAAACTTATCTTTTTGGGTGTTTAAGGGAGAGTGCTCTGATCGACTACGAGTACGTTCATCACTGCCTGAAGTTCGACGAGGTCGTGAGGATCACCTTCCTGGATACGGACACTCTTCTGAAGCCGCTGGCGCGAACGGTAACGAGGGATTTCGAAACTGCGTTCGCGGGACTTTCGAAACTGTCTTAACGAGACTTGAAAGTATTTTTACGCAACGTTCGAAAACAATTTTCTAAGATTTTCCAATTCACTTTAACGAGATTTTAAAAACGGCTTTAGCAAAATTAACGAAAGTATGTCCTTAAGCATTTTCAAAACCGCTTTGACGAGGCTTTCAAAAGCACAATTCTCGATAATTTCAAAAACTGCTTTAACAAGACTTTCAAAAACTTCTTTAGCGGAACTTTCGAAAACAGCTTTAACAAGACTTTCAAAAACTACCTTAACGAGGCTTTCAAAAACCGCTTTGACGAGACTTTCAAAAACTGCTTTAACGAGGCTTTCATAAGCACAATTCCCGATAATTTAAAAATCCGTTTTAACGAGACTTTCAAAAGCAAAGTTTCGAGATTTTAAAAAATCACTTTAAAACTTCCAAAACCTTTGTAACGAACTTTTGTCGAGATATTCATAAAAGAGTTTCTTGTTAGGCCCGCGACGACGAAACGGACGTCGACATCGCGGTTTCCACGTTGATCCCTCAGGCGAACCACGCGGTTTCGCCGCACGTCCTGTCCATCTTGTTGGAGACGCTGGAGAGGGAAATAGATAAGCTGAAGGCGGACGCGTGCGAGGGTCGCGCCAAGACCCTTCACTACGTGGGTTTGGTCCAAGCCCTCAAAGCCGTCTGCTCGAAAGTCTACGAGGTCGAGAGCAAGGAGTTCCTGGAGTCGCTGCAGTCGCTCATGAGGCTCGTCAACTATTTTCTCACCGTCCCCGTCTTCGAGGATCTGCCGCCGGAGCGAGAGGCCGAATACATGTCCAGGATCGACGCGAGGACCTCCTTCGAGGAAGTCAAGAAGATGTAAGATTTTGTAACGACCACCACGCGGTAGTTTAGTCGAGATGTGTATTTTGCAATATTTAAAATAAGAGTTTGAAAAGTGGGCTTTCAACGATGATTCCATCGTAAACTTGGCGTGCGACGATGCTTAACGGTCGTTTATTTTTTTTATAAAGGCCGAGCTCTCCGAACATCAGGATGAACCTTGTGCATTTAACGCTGGAAAAAGTTAACGAGGCCGTTCGCCTTCTGCTCAAAACCTACTGCCGATGTTTTTTCGTCAATTACGAGGTTTCGATGCTCACGTCCACGAGTTGTGAGTGCCGCCACGCGGCGAACCCCGTTAAATCGGAAACATCCGGATTTCGAGTTAACGATTGCGTTTTTTATTTTTCAGCCGTTAAGGACATCACCGCCTTCGACCACATCTTCTCGTTCAGGGTTTATTCCGTGCATTCCATCAAACAGTTGCCTTTGAACGCGTGTTTCGATCATTTCGTGGTTAGTTGCGAGGTCTACCACGGGACGCGGCTCCTGGCCGGGCCGGTGGACACGAAACCAGCCACGTTGACCACTTGCTTTTACGAACACATTTTGTTCGACGAATGGTTAGTAGAAATCTGCATTTGTACGTTTTTCTTGTTCGAACATTTGGTAACTACTTTGTCGTTCTCTTTTCAAGGATCGAAATCAGCAGCCTTTCGTTGTGCGTCCTGCCTCGGGAATCTCGACTGTGTTGCACTCTTTACGGAATCGCGCCGGCGTCGGCCGACTCCAAGGCCAACGAAGGCGTCCCGCAGGAGACGAGGGAAGAACTCGGCTGGGCCTCCTTCCAGATTTTCGACTACAACGGGCAAGTTTAACGATAGTATTTCTAAGGATCGCTTTTTTGCCCGGCACGTCGATCGGGGGAAAAGGGTTTTATGTTCTTGTTTATCGTTGCAGGGAGATGCTTCAAGGGAACGCGATGTGTGGAATGTGGTCCCCGGGCGTGGAGAAGTGGCTGGGACCCGCGGTTTGTAACGTGGAGGACTCAAAGGCACCGGTCATGCTGGTATGTGATGGATTTATTCGGGCAATCCAAAACGTTTGGCCCAACTTTGACGGTAACGGTCCTTTCTTCCAGATATGTTTGCCGGAGTTTGATGCCACCGTTATATTCGCTCCGGTTCTGGAAGATAATCACAGGTTAGCGAACTTGCTCGTCGTTAACTTTTATTACCGTTAGTTAACTTTTATCCTCACCCGTTTCCGTTTTTTTATTTTTTAATTAGCCGCACGTCCCATTCTTTGAAGCGGGATTTCGCGTTGTTGGACAGCGGGACGCAACAGACTCTCATGGACATTGTCGAGAAACTTTCTTATTCGAGGTATGTGCGGACGAGATTCCGCAGATTTTTCCACAAATTTGTAACCACTGCTTTTTTATAACCGTTTTATGTTTTTTTTCCCCCCCCCCCGTAGCAACATAGTGGAAGACCGCGAAACGATATGGAGCATGCGATATTACTTATACGAATTTCCGCAAGCCTTGCCCAAGGTCCTGATGGCCGCGCACAGTTGGGATTGGTCGTGCCTTCCGGATATTTACCACATGATCAGCGAGTGGAAACCCATGGAACCCATCGATGCCTTGGAATTGCTGCTTCCGTGGTAAAGTAGCCGCCGCGGTTTGGCCCGATGCGCGCATTTTTACGTGAAGGGCAAGCGTTATAAATATTGGTTTTATTTTTTAGCTTCCCGGACTTAGAGGTCCGCAAAACCGCAATATCGTGGATCAAGAACATGAGTTCGGACGAGCTGTGCGACTATCTGCCGCAGTTGGTCCAGGCCCTTAAGTTTGAGACCTACGAAGACTCGCCGACGGCCAGGTTTCTCCTGGAAAGGTCCCTGACATGCATCAGGGTCATGCACCACTTGTACTGGTTAGGATTAAGGGTCTCAAAGCTGAAATTTGCGGATTATAATCCTAGCTGGTGGGATCGTTTCGGATTAACGGAGCACTCGTGACCCTTGATGAGAGTGCACGATACCTAAGTGGCGCTACTCCTCTCGAAAAGGTCCTTGACGTGCAGGTAGCAGGGGAGCTACGGAGGACTAAACTCCTCCGAGGGGTTCTTAACGTAACTTCTCGGGTTGTTCGCGGCTAGGGTTATAATCTGCACGTTTAATTTCTCCACATGATGGAATCAAAACCGCAACTTTTTGTCTTTCCGCTAAGGCTTCTGAAGCAAAACCTAGACGATCCGCATTTCAGCCGCAGAATCCACCTGGTCATGAATTCGCTGAAAGCCATCGCCGGAAAAGCGATGCGCGAACGGATGGACGATCAAGAGACCCTCATGAAAAAGTTGACGGACGTCGGCAAGAAAATCAAAGAAACTAAAGAATCTCTGAGAGCGGTAAACGAATTTCGCTTACGCTAACGACGAGGTTGGTCGTAGACGGGTCTTAACGGACGGTTTCCCCTTTATCTTTTTCAAAGGGCACGTTGGAGAATGCCCTGCAGTCGACTAACGGCTTCTTGGAGGACACGCCGACTTGCCTGCCATTAAGTCCGAGCCTCGAAGTTTGCGGCGTCAACATTAACGTAAGAACGAGAGGGGGTTTTTCGAACGAGTTTTCGCAGTTCGTCGACTTTAACGTGCGGTTTGTTTTTTTGTTTTTCGCTCGCAGTTGTGCTCGTATTTCCCTTCGAACGCTCTTCCGCTGAAGCTAAGCTTCAAAAGCATCGAAGGTGGAGCCAAGCCCATCGAAGCCATATTTAAGGTAACGGGGAGTTAAATTAACGGGCGTCAATTAACATTTAATCTGTACGCACGGAATCTCTGCTTCGATTAACGGTCGGCATAGTTTTTTTATATAAAAATTTCTTTGATGATAACGAAGACGTGGTTTTCCTCCGGTTTATTTTTTAAAAAATTTAACGAGTCGTTAACTACCAATGTTTTTGGGGATGTTTTCCCCGATAATCTGTACGCTAAATTTTGTTCGACTTTGCTCGTGTATCCTCTTTTTAATCGATGGAGAGATTGCGGATGACGAGTGAAATTTAACGTGTTAACGGTATTTTTAACGGACATCGCTCGACTGTTAATCTGCATGTACGGAATCGGAATATATAAGTGAAATTTAACGTGTTTTGATCGTGACCGATTCGTGATTTTCTCGTAGAACGGAGACGACCTGCGTCAGGACATGTTGACGTTGCAAATGATCCGGATCATGGATAAACTGTGGCTGAAGGAAGGGCTGAATCTGAAAATCGTGACTTTCTGTTGCATCCCAACGGCCACCAAAACAGGCGAGTTTTTTTTTCTCGGCCGACCGAAATTTTGAACTTTCTACGAATTTTTTCGCAATTTTTTTTTGACAAATTTTCTCGTTCGCTCGCAGGAATCCTCGAAATGGTGAAAGAGGCGGAGACGCTTCGCAAGATCCAGACGGAGCACGGACTCACGGGTTCTTTCAAGGACCATCCGATCGCGGAATGGCTCCACAAATACAACATTCCGGACGTCGAATATCAGCAGGTAGTCGACGCCGGGTTCCCCGCGGGTCCTTCAGACTCGAGAACCGTTTTTTTAACGAATCTTTCGTCTCTCTCTCTCTTCCGCAGGCCGTGGAAAACTTTACGCTGTCGTGCGCCGGCTATTCCGTGGCCACGTACATCTTGGGCATCTGCGACAGGCACAACGACAACATCATGATTAAGACCTCCGGACACATATTCCATATAGACTTCGGAAAGTTCCTAGGCGACAGCCAGAAGCTGGGAGGGATCAAAAGGTCCGTTGCCGAGTGTTAACGGTGTGCCGTGACAATTAAAGTCACGAACCGAAAAAAGGTCGACAACCCTAGTTTTGTTTTTAAAGAGTGTTCAGAGTTTCCGTTGTTGTTAAACAGGGACAGAGTGCCCTTTGTGCTCACCTCCGACATGGCGTACGTGATCAACGGGGGCGACAAACCCACGGATCGGTTCCACTCTTTCGTGGACGTTTGCTGCCAGGCATTCAACGCCATCAGGAAACACGGAAACTTGTTCCTTCATCTTTTTTCTCTGGTTTGGATTTTATTTGGGGGATTTTCAGTGTTTTTTCCATGATTTTCAAGAGTTGATTTTCAAGGAGAGATTTTCAAGGAGTCGAAACGTTAATTTCTTTAATGAATTGATTTCTAGATGGTTTCCGCTGGAATTCCAGGCGTCACGATGGAAGCAGTGTCCTACATCCAAAAGGCCCTTTTGCCGGACAAATCGGAAAACGAGGCTTCCATGATATTTGCAAAGTAAGCTTTTAAGGATTTTTAAAGGATAGGTGTGGTCGAGGATGTGAGCTATAATCCTATAATTAAGCACATTCGGCTAAATGTTTTTGATGGTTACTGCATTTTTGGCTAGGTTTATAATCGTAACATGACTACGACCATTTGGACAAATCACGGTTCGGCTAAGACTGTAATCCATGACATGACCACACTTATTTAGCCGATTGGATTTTTGGCTAGGGTTATAATCCATGTTGTGACCATGACTATTTAGCAGAGTGCCCTTTTGGATAAGTTTTTAATCCATAACATGACAACGACTATTGAACCGAATTCATTTCGGCTAGGTTATAATCTACGGCGTGACCACGACTATTTGGCCGAATTGCCTATTGGCTTAGATTATAATTCATGACTTGACCATGCCTATTTGGACGAATTACGTTTCGGCTAAGACCACGACATGACCGCACTTTTTTAACTAAATGAATTTTTAGCTAGGATTATAATCCATGTTGCGACCACAACTATTTTACCAACTCGCCTATTGACTAAGATTATAATCCGTGACATGACCAACATTTATTTAGCCGTTTGGATTTTTGGCTAGGGTTATAATCCATGTTGTAAACACGACTATTTAGCAGAGTCCCATATTGGCTAAGTTTATAATCCATAACATGACAACGACTATTTAATCAAATCTCTTTTCGGCTTAGATTATAATCCACGACGTGAGCACATTTATTTAGCTGTTTGAATTTTTAGCTAGAATTCTAATCCATGACGTGACCTATTTAGCCGAATCTCATTTCAACACCACTCGTACACCACAACTCTTATTTAGCTAAATGGATTTTTATCTAGGATTATAATCTATGTTGTGACCACGACCATTTGGACGAATCACGTTTCGGTTAAGGCTATAATCCGTGACACGACAACACTTATTTAGCTAGGATTCTGACGGTGCGTCGTTTGATTTTGTAATCCCCTCTCGTAGGATGATCCAAGACAGCCTGAAGTCGTGGTCCACGCAGATCAACTTCTTCATCCACAATTTGGCCCAGATGAGGTTTTCGGGCGAACAGGCGTGCGACACGCTTCTCTCCTTCGTACCCAGAACGTACACGTAAGCTATGCGCGCTTCTAAGCTTAACTTTCGCAAGCGCTGTCTCTCTCTCTCTCGTACGCCATTACGCTTCAACTTTTCGTGTCTTCTCTTTAAGGATGCAAAACGACTCGAAGATCGAGAAGATCGACGTCGTCGGATATCAAAAACTGTACGATCCGGAAAAGTATTACGTGAGTAGCGTCGTACCGTTTAGATCTCGGATGTCTTTTCGCTTACTTATTTTCAATTTGTCGTCGTCGTCGTCGTCCAGGCTTACATCATCAAGGTGAAGCGCCGGGTCGGAGGCGAATCGTTCCTCTTCAGGTCGTACGGAGAGTTCTGCGAGTTCCACGAGAAGCTGTGCGCCGGATTTCCCCTGGCCAAATACAGGAGCCTCAGAAGGGCCTATCTCAGGAGGTCCAACATAAGGCAGGTGGCCGAGAAAAGGAAGCAGGAGATCGACCAGTTCCTGCAGACGCTCTGGGGAATGGCCGACGAGATCAAACACGTGAGTCGCCATCGATAAAGTCTCGATAAAAAAGACGCCCTCAAAATCGGTCCGTTAAATAATTAGATTTTGTTTCATTTTTCTTCCCGAACAGTGCGATCTCGTGTACACTTTTTTTCATCCGTTGCAAAGGGACCTACAGGAAGATTTGCAAAAAGTAAATTCTACCGTTAGCATCGGTGAGTACTACGTGATTAGCGATTATTGATAGCGGAGCGTTAGTGATGATTGACTTGACGCTCGTTTTAGCAGATTCCAACAACTGCCAGGACGGCTTCGTCACCGGAGAAGTTAAACTGGCCATTCACTACAAGAACGACTCGCTCTTCGTCATGATAATGCACGCGCGGAACCTGGTTTGAAAAATGAAGGACTTTTGATCGATCGTTAACCGTAGCCGGCCTCGTTTAACGCCCCCTCCTTTCTTTTTATGTCTTCCCCCGCAGAACGTGGTCAAAGGACAAGATCCGGATCCGTACGTCAAAACCTACTTAATTCCGGATTTCACGAAAACGACCAAACGAAAGACGAAGGTCGCCAGGAAGACGTGTCATCCGACATTCATGGAAATGGCAAGTTTACCAGCGCTCCCAAAGCCCTTTATTCCCTTCAAGGACCTGTCAAAAAAAATCCTCCTCCCGCTTAAAATGGCCCTAAGCCTCCAATTCCATCATGGACTTCTTAACTGTGTCCTCTTCCCATTGAAGCAGGCCCTTACCGCCATTCCATTCAAAGACATATCTATGCTTAGGAAGGCCCTACCTCATTATTCCTTCCAAAGGCCTCTTGAAAGGATCCTCATCCCACTTAAAAGGGCCCTAAGCCTGCAATCCCTTCATGGACTTCTTAACGGGGTTCTCATCGCAGTTAGAAAGGTCCTAACCCTCCAATCCTTCCAAAGACCTCTTAAAAGGATCCTTTTTCCACTTAAAAGGGCCCTAAGCCTGCGATCCCTTCATGGACATCTTATCGGAGTTCTCATTACAGTTAGAAAGGCCCTAACCCACCAATTCTTCCAAAGGCCTCTTGAAAGGATCCTCGTCCCTCTTAAAAGGGCCCTTCATGGACTTCTTAACGGGGTTCTCATCACAGTTAGGAAGGTCCTAATCCTCAAATCCTCAATGGCCTTAACTCTCCAAATACTTCTTAAAAATATTTTATGCCCGCTTGTGAAGGCCCTTACCCTCCAAACCATTCGCAGATTTATCCCTTTGGTCCCTCCACAGACTTCTCCTTTAAGACGGCCCTAACTCTTCCCAAAGAGTTCTTCCTGTTTAAAAAGGTCCTTACTCTAAAAGCAGCACCTCCAAAGACTTCATACCAGGGCCCAACCCTAACGGAGAGTTTTTTTCGAATGGTGTTTTAGTTATTTTGGGCGTATTTTCAGATGGTGTACGGCATGCCCTTAACGGCCGTCAAGCAAAGGTCCCTCCAGGTGTCCATTTGGAACAGCGGCAGAGTGGCCGAAAACATCTTCCTGGGTGCCGTCGACATCAACCTAGAGGACCTCGAACTTACGAAGCAGACCATGAGGTGGTACCAGCTGGGGAACCTTACGAACCTGATGCACAGATGATGAAAAAGGCCCTTGTGACTCAGTATACAAACCTCAATTCCCTTTCAAAGGGCACTTAGGACCGATGTCCAGATGACTTTTAACGAGAATTTCGATACGAGCTTTTTTCCTCTTTTGCTACGCCACCGTGTTTCTTACGTGCCCTAACCCATTGTTTTCGCAGAGACAAAACTTGCCGTTAAGTAATCCGTCGTTAACTCCAGATCAAATGTGACCATTTATTCGAATCGGGAAAATTTATAAATTCTTCCCGTTAAATTTAACGCTAACGTCAATCTACTTTAACGAGCGATCATACTCGTCGCTAAACCCTCTCGTTAAGTTGGGAGATTTTATATTTTAATCGTGAAATACTCTTAACGGACCTCTTCTTATACGATAGGTTCGCGTAAAAATATATTTAAGATGAAAGCGAGAGATGTATAACGGGCCGTTAAGTCCATGTAACGGACGTTGCCTTAAAGCCCGTTAACGCATGAAAGGGTTTCATTGTCCTGTTTTTTTATATCTAGAATAAAATAACTATTTTTCTGTTTTGCTTAATTTTCTAGTTCCGTTAACTTAATGAAGCATCGTTAGATAGGCGCAGAAGGACACCCTGGTGTTATTTGCAGTTTAAATGCTGCTGAAGACAGCCGAAGGGTGGCACAGTAATGCCATTTGCCAAAATTCGATGGCTATGCAGTAGATTATTAGTTATATTTGAATTTTCATATTTTAGATAAGAATCATTAGCGTCATCTGTGGGATTCCGTAGCTTTTGAGCTGTTTTGAACGGTTTTCAGATCTCAGCCTCAATTTTGGCAAATGACACTCGTGTGCCACCCTTCGGTTGTGTTTCCCAGCATCTAATCTGCGAATAGCATTCGTGTCTCCTTCTGCGTCTATCTAACCCATTGAAGCATTGGGGCTTGCACGTTTTATGTTTACACTTTTGGGATTCCGTAGTTCTAAATTGTTTGTTTTTTTACCTCTGGCAAATAGTGTTCGTGTGCCACACTCCCTCTAATCTCCGTATTTGATCTTACAGGTCTCCGTAACTGTATTCGAAAACCTATGACGCTCTATGTAACGGACTACTTGCAATCTTGTTACGATTTTAACTACATGTTTTTAGACTTTTTTTCTTTAAACAATATGGAAAGCAACAATGAATAGTTAGCGAAAGCATTCTTTATTCAGTTTTAGTGTCACCGAACTTCTTTGTTTCAAGTATTTTCGAGGGACTATCTCCAGTGCGCGTAGGAACACATATTCATATTCGTCAGAATGCTTGCGCGCGAGGGGACTTTTTATTCCAGATTTCTGCTATTCGAAAATGGCGTCAAATTTCAAGACATCGAAGTCGACATTTCAGCGCAAATTGCCGTCGAAAGTGTTGAAAATACCCGGAACGAAAGCCTCAGTTTACAATTCCCAACTGCTGTTATCGAGTGGAGTGCCTTCCTTGGACGCTTTGATCGGTAAAAATGCTAGAAAACTAGCGAAAACTATAGTTCTAGAACGACACTTTGTGGAACAAGTCCACATGTTCCAAGTTTTAACATTTTTGTTTTGTTTTAGGTGGTGGAATTCCTTTGGGAACCGTCGTTTTAATAGGTTCGTATTATT
>JAQGAE010001514.1:0-22582 GCA_034696685.1 Julus scandinavius
AAATTTACCGCATATTTTTTACCGTTTGAAATAAATTTTGATTGTGTGATGTCACATTACCGAACCACCCCCCCCCCTCCCCCACCCCTTGGTCACAATTGTCACAAATAACAAACAACCCACCCCCCTAGGTGTGACAATTTTTGAATGGCCCCTAATTACATTTTCTATGAAATGTTGAGTATGGTCTAAAGGGCAATTCAAAAAGGCAGTCCTCGAAATTCTTCCAAAAATTGACCCCCTACCCCCTGTCCACATGGTGTCCATTTTAACCCAGACCACCCCCTCATGGACCTATGGTGTCCTGAAAACTTGTTGGAACATGCAAAGGCCCATCCTATAAATTTCCAAAACATTTCTTTTGGTGTCCATTTTCCCCTTTCACTGACCTGCAAAACTCAATTCAACAGAAAATCCAAAAATGCCTTCATTAGCGGACGTCTTTAATGGCTTTACCCCTTCCCCCTGTCCACATGCCAGCAGACCCCCCTCTTGAGGACGTCCTTTTTAAATGGATCCTAACAGCATTCAGTGCCGGGTCTATAGCACTGCACATAGCCCTGCAAAGGAAATTAAGCAATATGCCTTGCACCATGTTGCAACTACATAATAACATCACCTGAGATTCGGTGAAACATGAGTGCCTCATTTAAGACGTCATCTTGGTTATTTACTCTACAGTCACAGGTGCAAAACGGCACGAAAGAATAATCGATGATGGTGTTATGCTTTTGGCACCACGCAGTCCAAGACTGTTACGATAATCTTATCACCGAACATTTTAGGTGCATGAAGTCATAACCATAGCAAATAAAAGCAAAGTCCGAAAAAAATAAAAAAACTGCCTCATGACATTGCTCATATTTTCCGTAACAACGCTATATCTACCGAAGGTTCAACGTATTGCATGCCATAAGTAAAAGTCCATCCGATAAAAAACATTAACCAAACATGTGCTCTAGAGAAAGCAAACATTTTGCCAACTTATCGAGCACCTGAGCTGGGTGTCAACGTGACCAAAATTGGCCCGTTATTTTCATTTTTTTTTCTGCTATTCCCAGGTTTGCTTACGATAAGCTTGCCCAAACAAGTTTCTCTCCACACAAAAAAAAAGGTCGTAATGATACTGATTATCTGAACAATAAAGTAAACAGATGAAGAACAAGGGATATTGTCATTTGCAACACATGACAAGCTATTTAAAAATAGACCTGAGCAAGTCCGAAAAGTTAAGGGTACTGAATTTAAACATGATCGACCATTCTCTTGGCCTGAGTTTGTGTAAATAAAATTACTGAAATAATTGTTTTTCTTACCAGTGTTTTGTGTAGGCACTTTCATTTTAATGTTGTCATACATTTTCTTCAAACCACCTGTTACCATCGCCGAGATATGCAATGTTGGAGGCGAGATGTACCATAACTCTCTTGAACTAAGAAAAAAAAATTAATCCATCATTCTTTTATAAATTAATTCATTATTAGGCCATTATTCGACCGAAAGCAGTATTATGGCATCATTCAGCATCACCATTACAATCCACAGTAGGTACCTGTAGTAAGTTGCACCAATATTTTCGATTTCATAAGTTTATAGCAGTAGTACGATGAACGAGATTTATAGAAATTAACAACCCATTGCAGAATATTTAGATTGCACACAGGTTTTTTAAAATTTTTTTTTTTAATAACGCGAGTGAAGAACCTGATGAAGGTCTGAATAGACCGAAACGTTATTAATTTTTATAAATCACACTGGTCGTACTACATGTTTATTGTCAAACTACAATCACTGGTCTAAATGAAAAATGTATTAATGGAAAATAATGCCAATGGAACAAGATCAAAAATCAAGATGACATCTACTGACATCAATTTAAAATTCCAAACGTTATGATGGTTTTAACTTTCACAATATCCTGATAAAACTTAATTTTGTAAACTGATTGAAATCGCAACATTTACAAGTTCGTCGACATAATACTTGCACGTGGTAATAGCGCAATGAGCGAACTCAGTAATTTTTATACATTTTTTGATCTGATATTCCATGATATGAATAACACACAAAGGGTTGAATTATCGTGCCAAGGAGTTTTAAATTGTAACACCCTGTATCGAACAGCTGATTTAGAATTAGGTACATTTAAACGCCAATAGATGGCGCTGATAGCCCGCAGCACGTACAGCTAAATCAAAAGAAAACTGAAGGCAAAACTAGGGTTATCTGACAGATTCTAATAAACAACATTACCGTTTCAATTCATTTTGCAGAAACTGTCTAATAAAGTAATGTTTTTCTCTGAACATTTAAAATTCCATACACCGTTTTGGGTAATGAAGTACGGAGGATCAGGAACCCTGGCTCTAGATTTCGTCGCAGTCTTACCGCAAGGCTTAACTTAAACGCGTGAGAACGCACATTACTCTATTTATCCGCGAATATACCGCAAACAAATGTCCCGATTTTACTACTTAAATAACAACTGTGCAAAATAAAACACCAGCTCATGCTTAAAACAAAGTAAAAAGAAAAGTGACTTCGTAAAAAACTCACCTTGTCGTCGGCGAAAAGGCGGTCGATCTCGTTTTCTTGCGCGAATTATTTTCCATGGCCATGTTCGTGTCTCACAAATAAGCATTTATAAACAAGAATTCATCATAGGTAACTAAAATCCACAAGTAGAAACTCGTATCCATTGGTTTGCGTAGTAAAATCGGCTCGAAACGGCAGCGGCCATTTTGGAAACTACACCGGCTACGTCATATACAGAGCTACACCGGAAAGAACTTTTGTACCAGATAATAAGAGAATGCACTAGATCGCGAATAGACGAATTGTAATGAATTTATAAAAAAATAAAAAAATAATAAGCCAAAAAGCGACTAATCCAAATTATATTGGACACAACAACATGTCTTTAGGAGGTCTTCATGATATTAAGATTTGCCGATTAAAAATTAAAATTTGTTCAAATGTGCGAGGTAGCGAAAAGCGCATGCGCATTGTATAGGTAAACACCGATTTTTATGCAAATCGGTTTTTAATAGGCAAAAATTATTGTTATAATATAATCGCTTACAATTACAACACTTTCGATTAGGTTATGTTTAAATAAGCGATTATTTGCATTATGATTACAGATAAAGGCCCATTAAACTACATTTTAATTCGACATTACTCTGGGTTTTTTCATTTGCGGTTATTTGCACCATTGGACCACGTTACATTTTAATTAAAACAAAAGTTTGTTTACCAAGTTTCCGTCCAGATGTTTCAGCAAACTTCTGGGTGTTTTTAAAAACATTTTGCCGATCATCCAAGAGGCGGTCTACATCAAAGGGGAAATGTTTTCGCTATACGGCGCTCGTACCAAGGCACGTACACAAACGTCTGCTCAATTGCGGGCCTGCAATTTACAGATAGTGTGCAGGCGAACTTTGAGCAAGAGCGATCGGCGAAATGTTTTCAAAAGCATGCTTTTGAAAGCAAAAACGCCAACCAGTTTGCAGAAACCTCTGGATGGAAACTTGGTGTGCAAACTTTTATTGCAAACATGTTTTTAAAAGCCATGCTTTTTCTAATGTTTTCGTTGGTCTGTACCTTGCTTTTTAGAAACCCAAGAATTAAACATGATGTTTCAGGAATTGTATTAAATGGGGTTGGGGGTTATAATGTACCTGCCAGATGAACGACAACTGTTCTACTTAGGGGCACTTGCAGCACATTTCTTTTGAGCAGGGGCATCTTTCCAAGCTCTTTTTTATTATGGGTAATTGCATAAAACATTGTCTTAAACAGCAACCCCAATCCAGTACTAAAGTACTAGGTATTGCACCGCTACACAGTCTGACTACGTCACACGACCCCAGCCGTCACCATGGCAACCGAGAAAGTTGCTTGAGCGACAGGTGGGCGGAGCAAAGTGCATTGAACTCGCCCACCTCCCAACTTTCTATGCAAGCCCAGCAAGCAGAACACAAGATTTGAAGCAAATTCTGAGTTAGACGTGAGTAATTAAGAGAGAGAGGGAGGCGATCTTCGCTTTTGCCAAAATCGCAGCAGGATTTCCTTAGCCCTGCGGCGGTGGCGCCACCCGTGACCACGTGCTCGTCGTAACATGTTCGGACACGTGGTGTCAACTCCCGCCAAGTCAACGCCGCCTGCCATTGGCCAGGAAGCAGATTAGGTTAACACCCTACCCCAGAATTGGCGCGTCAATGACATCATAACCTAGGATGAGAACTCAGCGTTAGGATAACAGAGGAAAATTAAAAGAACTTCGTACGTGATTTTTTTGATAGTGCAATCTTCGCCTGTCCAGGAAAACTTTCAAGTGAAAAAAAAAATAAAAAAAATTGGAGGTGAGTTGCAAATGTTTTTGCTATTTTTTTGTGCTTACACAGATGTTGACCAATAGCCTTTTAAATACTGTTGTTATCGATTTGCTTACTTAATCTTTCAAGTCATTCACTGATTAAACGCTAGTTAATTGCAAACGTCTGATTTCCCATCCGGGAAACGCGTCATGGTAGAAAATAATGCAATTTCTGGCAAACATATACTTTTCTATTAGTTGCATTTTCCGAGGTTACAATTTTCTTTAACTAAAGTAATGTTTACAAATTTCTCAACGACGAGTTCGGAAAATAGGAAAGTAACTGTTTTCTGATGTAATTTCAATGCTTAAATGTATATAGTGTTCGCTAACAGCCTAACACAATCAAACTTAGCAAGTACCACAAATTGACATTCTAAAATGTCACTGACTTTTTTGTCTGTTAAAAAGAATAAAATATGATGTAATCACTTTTCTTATAAAATTATCAAACTTCACTCGTGTAAAATTTGTAAGTCGAATCCCACTTTTTACTTATCCGTGCGTGATGTCATTTATGGATGGCCCCACGCCAACTAAAGCCGACCAGATATGAAATTTGATAACACACCCAAAAAATGCAAAATGCACATCGAGCTAAGCTTGCAATATGTTCGATGATGTAGCAAGTAATATTGAAAAGGCATTCACACATAATTGCTAATCAAACATTATACACTTTGTTTTATCCCAAAAAAAAAATCCAAATTGCAATTTGCTCAGTTTGCAACATGCGCAAACACTGCTGTTTTTAACCTAAGCCAGATATGTCATCATTTCCTATATGTAGAATCTGTTCCCCTAGATAATTACCATGTTGCCTACCTGTTGGGAAACCAACTCTGGGTTGAAGAAACACGATGCTGGCTGTCATAATGACGCTCAATTTGCAAAATTGCGTGCACACGTTTTTTTGTTTTGAAATTTGAGGTCTTAAACCTATCAGGTTGCCTTTACTCCTCCCACTGTCCCAAGCCAGATTATTGTTAAACTGATAAACAGATTAACTTGATTTATGGTTAACAGTAAATGGAATTAATCTAATATTAATCTTTAACAAATGATACCACCTGCCCTCATCCAAATTATAGACGCAGTTTATGTATGACCCTTCATTCGCACAACCCTTATCTTCCGCCATTTTTCAAGATTAAGTAAAAAGTTTATATTTATAACTGAGCATGATTCACCTGCTTAACGACAAAATTATACATAACGCGTATGTAAATCATAGCTAGTTAGAAAAATTATGCTCTTAACTGAATTTGAATTTGAATTGGATGCCTGGTTTTTACAAACATGTTCGTAAAAACTAGGAACAAACCTGAAAATCGTTTCGTGACCGGATGAACCAAGCTCAGGATAATTTGATGGGCAGCTCGTAGACACGCCTTAATTAGTGGAACGAGGGAAAACCGTTGATTAATTCTGTTCATAGTCAATTAAGTTACGTTTAATCGTTACTTATAAGGCACGTTTTGAAGATCGAAACCTTTTTTCTTAAAAACACTTCATCGCCACATAACCTGTTGCACAAAACTTGGATTTACCATCATCGATTAAACGAGTTTTTGCAAAGTTTATAAAACTGTTTCCTCGAATTGCAAACTATCAAAAAATGCACAGTTTGATAGACGTTTAAGCACTTCCCATAAATGTAATCACAGGTTTAAGTAGTGCCCGTTTTCAGAGTTGCAGATCAGTTTGTTATGCAATATGTACTAAGCACAAGTGCAACTTTTAGGTCCCTAACTCAAGTATATATTGTTTTCTACGATTGCAAAATAATGCTTTCTGTCGTTGCACTAAATACAGTTTATTGCAATGCTTTGTTTTGGTGCAATCGGGCATTAAAACTAATTGAGATGCATGATCGTTTCGCAGTCTGTGCAACGGTTTAAGGGCGAGAAAATCGACTGGCCAACGAGGGGGGAAAGCTGACCGTCGCCACTAAGGGGTCGAGGAGGGATTTCCTAAAATTGGGCGAAAGCAAAAACCAGGTGTAAGAAATCAACGAAAATAAAAAAGACGAAAAAGAGGGTAGGAAGAGAAGGCAGGCAAAACGTACGTACGCACGTTAAGCATAATCGAGGTCCAGACACGAAACCCCCGAAAAAAAAGAAGAAAAAAAAAGTTGCGCACCCCTCCGTCCAGGCCCGTCCCGTCTCCCATTGGCTGGGGGATCGGCCTCAGCCGCCCCCTGGTGGTGAACGGTGCGCTGCCATAGCGTGTTTGGACCAGATGTGAACGGAACTGTGTCCATGCTACAGGTAGCAATCAGGGGGTCGACTGACCAGGGGTCAACTTAAATAAAAACTTTCTTGGCTTTTCTCGAGAATTATCCGAACGCGTTGCCGGGTATCGTGACTCACGAGCTGACGTACATTTACATCGCGGAAAGGCTGATAAGACTTTCGGCAACCGTGTCAGCTCAGCTGCCTCCAGAGTCATCAAACCAATGACGAGGTGCGGGGGGTTCGGTTCAGCACCCTTAACGTTTTTAGAGTAAAAATTTTTTGTCGAAATTTCGACTTTCTACATTTCCACCTGAAGCGAGCTTCTTTTTTTTTTTTTTTTCCTTCTTTTTTTTCCCTCTTACGTCACCAGAGATTCGCAGTTTAGCATCTCTTGTTTTTCCATTGATGACTAATTTTTAAGAACCTTGACTCAAAGTTTAAATTTTTTGTTGTTGCCCGAATATTGACAGTATACCATCGGATGCAACGCTTTCAATGGAGAATTCAAGTGACAACCCTAACGAGGAAGAGACACCGCCAAATCGCGACCCCTCGGCCCCACTACCCGTGCCGAACAGCGGCAGCGGCGTTATCTTCCGCCGTCGTCCAACCACCGGCAGACTAAGCACGGACTCTGGTACCTCTGACGCCGAGGACTCGCCGAGCCGTCGCCGCAACAGTTCCACGGAAGACGGTGGCTCGCCTCGCCGTATAAGCGTCGGTGCTGAGAGCGGCTACGGTTCACCATTCGCCCCGTCGACCTCCTCCGGCCAGACCTACTTCAACTTCGCCTTCAGCCCGCCGCTGATGTCCGGCGTGCATCAGCCTGACATGGCCCGCTTCAGCGTCCCCCGGCCACCGCCAGAACAGGGGCGACGTCGGGCATCCAGCGAGGCGTCCACCTTCCGATCCATTGGGACCCAGACGCTGACCGGCGATTTCGGATTAAGGCGTGACGAGGATGAGGTAGATGATGATGACGGTAAGTGTTTTTCGCTAATTACTTCCATAGAGTAAGATGGGGACCCATGGACATCCATAAAATACTCAATTTTATGTTCAATGTGTTATGACACTCAGTGACACTATCATTTATGTACGACCCTGTTGTTGTGGCACACAATAATGCGATATAATTGTCATGGCACATCTAAGTGTTTTATTTTAATAAAAACTTATGGTGTGCCAGGACAGCCACCTGTACAATATGGTCAATATGGTCACCTGTACAAAAGGATCTTACGTCAAGGGCGTTTCCCCCTCTCCTCTCCTATGACATCACTATCTGACGTGATACCAATGACGTAAAGACGCCCCAGAAAAAAAATCACGTGATGCAGGATGGCACGAGACTCCATGCTACAGGGTGCTTCGTGAAATTTCAAATCTTTTTGCCGTTCGCATAAGACCCATTCTAGAAGGGATATTTGAAGAGGCCCGAAATTCGGGTTCCAGGCCCTGGTTCCAGGTAACAATGGTGCACTGTGCCCGTGGCGAGCAGACACCCCGACGTCATCCACAGTCGTATGCAAATTAGCCATGCACCCCGAGTGCGCGTGCAGCGGGACCCGTCAGCTGATGCTGGGCCCATTCACGTAGACTGGGTCAAAGGGCAAAAACGGAGCTTGTCGGAGACAGGGAACAATGTGGCGCGAGAGCCTTGTTTGGACCTAGAGCTTGAAAAGAAAAGGGGACCGCAGGTGAAACGCACTTGCAGAGGGTGACAACCAAGCGACCCCATTGCAGGGGCACGGGACAGCCAAAAACAAGTTCTCGGGGGGCAACCACGAAGGCCGGGCTTCTCGTGTCATTCCGCCCCTGTAGTTTACAGTGTAGGCCCAACTCTTTCTGGCTCGGAATTATCATTTTTTTTTAAATAAAAAACAAACAAAAAACTTTCGTGTGCATTTGATATCAGCAAATGATAAGTGCGGAAAGTGGCCACTAGAGCGCGCTGCTTGAGCTATAGGCGAGCACGGCGCTCCCCATGCAATGTTAACATACTATGTATTTAATGCGATAAACAGCTTATATTCCAAGCCTGCCTTTATTCACTAAATATTTTATTATCTCGGTGTGTTGAAAAATGTCCAAATGTGTTCTAAATAAAATTGCGAGCTACTTCTTGAACAAATCTTCTGGAAAAAAAGCTGGAACATTTCACGAAACACAATCTTGTTGAACTTATTTTTTTAACACACTTGTAAAACTTGTTGAAAAACTTAGACAATAAGATTTGTTTCAATTTTGACAGTCATATATTCAAGGGATGGGAGTTTGTCAGAATTCCTAAATTTCCAAATGACAGCTGACTGGATGTTTCCGATTAAAAACTTTAAATAGAAGTAATATTAATCTACAGCAGTTTGCACAATACTGTAAATTCCGGAAGTAATATCCATTTCCTCTTAAAGTCTGGACACCCTGTCTCAAACATCTGTAAACCTACACCTAAGTAGAATTATTTTATTATCTTACACGTATCATTGTTGACCACTTTGACCATTGTTTCATAAGGTGGTCGTTCTGGGTCAATTACACCGTGCATCTCCAATTTGATAATTTCAACTTGTCGCACATGAGTGATAACAACCTCACGTTACATACAGTATAAATTCATCTCCAATTTATGTTAACCAGAATTATGACGTCACTTTACTACTACCCCGAGGGCTGATTATAACGAACTTGCCTACTGACGTCAGCTAAAAACAACAACAACAACCTGAGGTTTCTTGGTATTTCGAATGCTCGAGCGCGGGGTTAATAATTATGGCTTTCGCTTGAAACGTTTAGGGTTCTCAAACTTAACAAAATTTGGAAATGGGTAACCTTAAAAAGTAATCATGTGGTGCTAACTAATATATGTTCGAGACAGAACTTGTTGGTGTCTAACCTTGCATACTTGGTTGATGATTCGGAGCAAACTTCGGAAATGCATTATGTCCGCCGGAAACTATTCGATAAGTTCAAATAGAAACGGTAAAAATAGCGTGACAATGCAATAGTTGGAGACAGATTAAATCGTGTTCTGTCCAGTGTTGAGACGCTGGTAAATCTCGGTGATTAATCTATCGTTATTATTGTCGAAATGGCTGACTTGAACCAGAATATGGTTAGAAAAACAGTTGAAGTTCAACAAAAAGGTATGGAAACACTTGATAAAAAGCTTAATTTTATACTGTTAGTTTATACATTACAATGGGATGTTCGCATAGCACAAAAAATTATATCTTCTGATATATATACTGAATTTTACCAAAACTAAGGTCAAGTGCGTTACTGAACTTTTTTTTATAGATTTTTTATTTGTTTTGAGATATAGAGCCACCTTATAGTGGAATGCAAATGGCAGCTGTCTCAACTATAGTATTTCTTCGTGAAAGTTTAGTTTTCATGTATTCAAGAAATTTATGATTTTTGTCAATATAGACTGTCATACACTCCAAAAATGGAAGTTGGCTTAGATATCTGTGGGTTGGCAGGCTATATATAACACGCATTTCTGTATACTAAATTCTGACATTTTTTTATAAGGAAATAATATTGCGGACCCTCGAGATATGAAATCCATCTCAAATGCAACGTACACATGTATGCCATACTTGTTTATTCATGCATTAATTTAAATGACTTTTGCATTGTGTCTTTTTTTATTTCTTTGTGGGCAACAACACTTTCTTTGTCGTTTTAATACGTTTGGGGAGAGGGGTTGGTTTCCGATACATCGTCCAAATAAAAATGGGACAAAACATAACGAGCTTCTGGTGAAAAACGGCCAACAGTATCGTAATATGCGATGGTCATTTTCATTTGCAGTGCAGTTGACATGACAAAATAAAAATGACGTGCAATAAAATTGGGAATAGGAAATATACATTTATATTAAAAACACGGTTGACATGAATTATTTAAACACGGTGGAGTGTTGTTCAAAAAAAAAAACATGCTGCAACAAATGGCTGCAAAGTCCCTGCTGCACAAAGGCATGGAAAATGAGGTTATTTTATGCAGTTTTTGACCGATTGTGATCGATGAACAAAACCGTTGTTGATGTAGTGGTGGGTCTCCACTGAAGGCAACATTGGGCAACAAGGTTTGCTGAAACAAATATTGAATACACGTTTGCCTGCCGTGATGTTGGAGCAAACTTTTGACGTTTTTGTTGTTGCCAGAACCGGCAACATTTCGCCGATCGCTTATGAGGCGGTCCGGATCAAAAATTAAAAAATGTGCCACTTTACTGCGCATGCTCAGCCATGTGCTCAAATGTAGACCTGAATGCTTGGTAGTGCATACTGGACACATTTGTTTAGTTTTTCTGTTAACTTTTGGGGCATATACATCAGCATCCAGCAACATGTTGATGTATTCATTGTTTCATGTTTGTGTGTAGTGTTTGTATGTTTGGTGTTTGCGCGTTGCATGTTGCCTGCAGTGGAGACAAAGCTTAGGAATCTGTCAGGGATCAAAGCAGTTCTTAGAATCATGAGAGCGCCATCTGGCGAGCCTTCAAGCCAAAACTCACATGGATACAGTACTAAATAATAACACATAGACATCTTAAATTTCAAATGCATAATGATCCCTGTTGAGATTTTGCATTATATTCCTGATTTTTAAATAATTCTTGTACGGGGTATCCATCATATAACTTATGTAAACCGAGCAGTAACAACAACAACAAAAACAACATTCTCAAGAAAAGACAATAAAAAATCACCCCACCCTCACGTCATAGAAAAACAGTGGATGTTCAATGAGGAAGGTGACGAGATGAAAATAAAAACAGTTTCCGACCTCCACCACAGCCCTGACGTCACTGGTGCATTCCTGCACCGTTAGACGGGGTAAGTTGGCACCACAGGGATCCCCTGGCCAATTACCACGTGCTCGAAGCCAGCTGGAATGTGGACTTATTGCGATCATTTGGGGGAATTTTGCAGAAAAAAAAAACAACAAAAAAACTGATTTCTGACGAGTGAGGAAGCTTTATAGTGACTGCTGGTGGATACTACTGACAGTGGATCGTACACTTGTTCAGTGGAAAGCCTCATTTACTTCCAGTGCCCCTCCGTACACAAACAACACGGTCACGTGACCTTACCAGCGACTTGCTGTCAGAAGCCCATCAGCTGATGGGGAAAACATGTGGCCGGTACCTCGAGACGAACCAAGGGTGAAACCGAAATACAGTGTAGGTACCTTGTTGTTGCAAGGCCAGAAGTTGCCAAAAATAAATGCAATGTCTAAGGGGGGGCTAAAACGACGAAGATGAGCTATATTTGCAAGCGTGGGAATTGGCATATTTCTTTTTTTCGGTTTTGTTTGTTGATATTGTTGCATGTCGGTCAGTCAGGTACTGGGATAAACAAATGTTTTCAAACATATGAGGATAAGATATCGATCGAAGGCGAATTTCGGACTTGCATATGTTTACATGCTATAAAACATCTGTATATCAAGCATGGTTGGGATTGTAATCTTTACAAAAGTAAATATCGGAAGTAAGGCATGATTCTAAACTTGCCATCAGAGTTACCAAATAACTTGGATACAGAAGTGTACAGATGGTACCCTTGATTACGAGCGCCATCTAACGAGTGGACCGAAAAACCCTAAACAAAGTTTTGCCCCCACGGTGTTCTCAATGGGGTTTGAGGGTTTTTAGTATATAAAATGCTCTTCCGCACGCGTTTTATAGTCAGATAACTGACAGATGATTAAGATATACGTTAGTGAGAGTGCAACAGTGTAAACAGGTTTTCATCCAAAAATAAGTAAATGTAGATCAAAAGATTCCGCTTTCATAAGGGCTTTGCTTTTTTGCCTTTCTTTTCGGTAATGGTGAATTACAAAAGCTAAACAAAGTGCTAAGAAGCGTAAAAATTTGCCGAAGATAACATGTTTTTTCTTCAGGAAAATGCTCCTAAACGACATGTAAACGAAATGGGGCAAAACCTTCCAAAACATGAAAACCAGTCTCCCAAGGCTCAATGGCTGCACACCAATTTGCTACGTCATGAGTGCACTTGTTTCTTTCAACACCATGCATGAATTTTTCAAAAGATTTGATACTTTGAAGTGAACCGTAACCCAGAATAGAATAAATGGACAGAATATCGGTTGTTTGATGAAGACCTTTTAGGTGGAGCGCAGAAAAAAAACCATGTAGCAAAATATTAGAACATGTTCATATTACCAGTGTTAAAAACTTAAAATGCCTTGTCTAGAAACTTAAAATAATAGCGTTCCTTGTGTGTAATCCTTTTTTTACGAAAACAGGAAAAAGGTGACGTTATCAATGCAATATCATGCAATATCCTGAAGGCAGACTTAAAGGATAAACATACGTTTTAAAATGAGCCACTCAATGAAAACTACGTGGATAATATCAACCAATTACATTGTAAGTAATCAAGTGAACAAGTAAAATATACAATTTGTACTCCACAGTTTATTCATAAAGTTATGCTCAAAAAAATAAAAACACAGGATGTCATGAAGCAATACTAATATTAACTGCAATAACGATATTTGGCTGCTTAAATATCGAAAGTTAACCCTGAAAACTTGACTTTGAAGAAGTTTTAATCAGTATTGGTGGAATAAATCTCATCCTGACCGAGAGAAAAAAACCAAGATGACCATCCCCGATTGACCACGCGTCCTTTTAATGGCCATCTTCCCCTCTGCAAAGTGATGTTTTGATTTATGTTGGACACTACGTGGATTGATTTCCAATTTTATTTCATATTCCTCCTCCCTCTATATATGCTGTCCGCCATCGGCTTAAATTACTAAAAACTCACTGTATATTTCGTTCCGTCATGGTCCAGCAGTCACTGACCATGCCAAATGGTGGCTTTCTGCCTGTTGACCATCGTCGGTTTGGCCACGGACCCAACCCTTTCTGTCCAGCTGCCATTAGTCGGCATCTAAGAATTTAAAAGGACCTCCGATGTAATCCATCTTTCATTGAAACGCATTCAAATGCCACATCGTGCATAAATCAAACACATTTTATTGAAAGCCACTTTTTCCCATTCAATCATTCATTAATAAATTTTCTATCAAATGGTGGCATCCAAGCGTTCAACGAAAGCATTAACCGAAAGATTATGCAGTATTCTGCATACAGTAGCCGTTGGTCAGCGCATTTTGCAACTTTTTTTTTGGACTAAAAACACTCATTCACTTTAAGAATGTACGCTAATAATGCAATGTAATGCATGATAAATGGTCCAGTCCTACGCTACAAAACTACCGCTTTTTGACGTATCTAAATAAAAAGTACTTTTTTTTAAATTTTAAATTTTTCCTTGGGAAGTGTATTCATGTAAGTTATAGTGCGTTCTCAGAATAGCAATGAAGAGCTGTTTTAAGTTAGTGCTTAGCTCAGAACTTTTTCTATGATTCTATGTGTTCTTTATGCCCCATATAGTTATAGTGTTGCTAGTACACTGAGTCATAAAAACGTAGAACCCAATAAAAAAGAATCACAACTTCTTGAAAAATGATTCGATTTAAATGAAATTTGGCACTTGCCTAGAACAATAATGTAGGAACGAAAATGAATTATTATATGTACTCAAAATGTTCTCCGGTGGCCTTTACACAAGCCGGGAGTCTAACGCGCCATTCTTTGATTGACGAATCGATTATACAATGGTCGCGTTCAATCCAAGTTTTCTTAATTCGTAGTTTAGAGTCTTCGATATGTAAACCTTTTCCTGGAGAACTCCTCAAATGTTATAGTCCACTGGATTTAAGTCCGGACTGTTTGGTGGCCAGTGGTCGCAGCAGTTCAATTGTTTCTCAAACACGGTCTTGTTAAAAAATGAAAAAATCCGAGATTTTTCGCATCTCCGGAAGACTTATTTTTGTTTCTACACGTTCCTACACGTGTCAAATTTAATTTAAATCGAAGCATTTTTCACGAAGTTGTGATTTTTTTATATTAGGTTCTACTTTTTTATGACTCACAGTGTATAGTTTTACATAAGACGGAACATTCAACATCAAATAATTTCCTCAGCTTCATGCACATATACTATATGTGGTGGATGTTTATACAGAGAAAAATGAAATATGAAATCTCCCTTACACTTAAAATCAAGTTTGATTTAAAATTCACATTGGTATATATTTGGTACATAACACGGCGTGTTCGAACAATTTTATCTGTTCATCAGTAAACTTTTTATCATGGTCCAATGTTTCTGATTTTGGTCCTTTGCCCCTTCATCGCCAAACTTTCACAACTTTTGTGCCCTTGTCACAAACTTTCTCAACTCGTTGAATGATGAATTTGGCCTTAGGATTTTGCTACAATATATAAAGCCAGTAGCCTAAATCTGTTTGTTTTGGGTGCGTCTTTGGAGTTATGCATTTTCAGAAATAATCTATGGACATGCCCATAAGCCGCTTGACCGCCGTGAAAAGAGCAATTGGTTTACCATAAAGTTGACCCAAGGGCCGCATTATCCTCCAATCTGTTAACACAAGGGTTTTTGGCATGGGGGTAATATTTATGCGAATATGGCCAACCCATGCACGTTGGTCAACGGATTTCAGAGCAGGGCTTTATGGCAATTTGGGGCGCAGTTTTTTCGCTCTTGAATAGCGTATAAAACGAAGTAATAAATTTCTTGTCGCACCACGGGGACCTCAACACATACACGCCAATGCACTTTTTCAAATGGTCAAATTAAATTTCATAATTCAACACTTTTTGAGTGTTCGCAACGCGCCCTGGACATGCATCATGCTGGACAATGTCATGAAGGCGACATAATGAGCTTAAGGCCAGGATTTTAGCCCTCGAATAAACAGTAGTACGTGCCTATAATTATCAAGTATACCCTAGCCACTAAAAAACTATAATTTCTCTTTTATGTATAATGCTGAATCTGACATTTCCATAGGCTTGAGTAAAAGCATAATTAATTTGCAATCCATCGACACGTATAAAAAACGGATTCATGCATATTCAATATCCGAACCCTCATATGAATTTCGCCCTTAATGCGAGTCCTGTTTTTGTCGGTTCAGATTTGAACATTATTTGAATACTGGTGAATATTGTACTCTGGGTATGTGGTAATAGGAAACATAGTTAAACATTTTTTTTTAATTTGAGGATTTATCTCCCTAATTAAGCTCATTTGAGCCCATTTATCTCGACAAAAAATATAGCAGTTGCATGCATTTAATTACCCTCTCGATCACCCTTAAATGCATGGCTTGGCTTTATTAGCATAATCAAGTGGGTCTACTCAAAGAATTTCCACACTTTTACTCGTCCCCACATTTAATATTTTTTAATTTTTTTAATGAATCTGTGGGTTGCATAAACCCACATCTACCAGTCATTTGCATTAATCAAAATGACTAATTTCAGTCATTTTATCATGCTTTTTTTTCCTGGTTTCATATCTCCATCCTTATCCTTTTTTTACACTTATCCAATGACTAACAATCCTAAACATTGCGAATGAAAAACTTGAATTTTAACAGTGTTAGAAGTTGGAATTTCAAAGACGTTGAATTGAAATTTCAAGAATCTGTGTCCATAAATGACCCAATATTGATATAAAGCAATCATCAAATAAATGAAATCAATGAACAATTTAAAAAAAATATTCGTGAAAACTTATTCAGTCTCAACCACATGTGCACAATGGTAATGTGTTATGCAGTATGTTGCCAATGTCAATATTGTTTTTGTTGACTTCAGCAAACTTTACCATGGAATTTCCAGAAATCCATGTCACAAACTGATACCACGCATCATGTAAAATGCAAACTCCTAATCACCGGATATTGTTATAGGCCCATATAGGCAAATGTAACTTGTTTGCATATACGCGCACATCAATGCGTTTTTGATGTCAGTCTCCATAAGTGTGCTTTTGAAATCACGTCAGCCATAAATAAAAAATATACATATAAAAATGTATTCTGTCTAATGTAATGTGCACGTACTACGTGTTATTAATAAGCATAATTTCCTGTGCCATATATAATCGCCAACTGACGTCCTATTCTTCCTTGCCTTTTCTTCTAGACCTTTTCCTGCAAGGAATGCCTTTTGTCCTTTTCACATTACATTAGCCACTCGCATTATTGATGACGATGTGCGCCGTCTAGTGGAAAACCGGTGATCGCTTTGACTACCCGGGGGGTGGGGTGAGGACACGGGGCCTAAACCCAAGCGTCATATATCATTCTAAACTCTATTTTGACCCATTTATAGGGCAGTATTTTCGTATGATTTCTTGATTACACTGACTTGTCAATGCAGCTTTTTCTGTTAATTTCTTCTCTCGTTATATGAAACGAATAGGAAATTTCTCAAACTCTGATCACTTTTTTTATGTTGGTAGAAAATTTTTTAATATTCTTAAAATAGTAAACTAATTTTTTTTCCATTGTTTCCATCCAATACAGATAACATATCGTTAGGTTCCTATGCAGATGATGCATTTTATGAAGATGAGGAACAAGAGGCTCTTGGCATGGTTGCCTCTGGTGGCCCTTTGCCCGACGTCATCCCTGAGGTCCATGATCTGAACTTGCCCAACGGAAGAAGAGCCCGACTCCGAAATAGGGCCCATTCTGTGTCTTTTCCCATTGATCAGCCTGATCCAGAAGACTTGGGCCGTTGCCTCAGAAGGATTGCCCAGGATTTTGATCAAACGTCCATAGCACCAGTAGCCGCAGAAGACAACAGACAGGTCTGTACTCAAATATTTTAAAAATATTTTCTATAATGTAACTTCTTATAGTTTTGACTTAAGTTTAATATACGTTAAGAATCGAGTTTAAACCCTGGAGTATTTACTATTTTCACTAAATCTTACTGGTCCTCAGTCTCCTTTTACTTTTCCATTATATTTCGTGGTCACAATTAGACTTGTATTATTAACTTCTAGAAGTCAATATACTCATTAACTCTTATCTTTCGTAAGATCACGCAATATAATTAAATTGTATTTTGTAAATTTTTTTACAAACAAGCAAATGATTCTTCATTATTTTTTTAACTTTAAAACTAATTTACGATGAGTCTTTTTGTTATGATTATAGTAAAAATAAGCACATAATCATACAAAAAAACTATGGAAAGTTGGACTAGGTTGTCGTAAATCGTTTGTGCAAACTGGTTTATTTAATCTTTTTTCCAGAAATTGATCATACATTTTGAAGGGAAAAAAACGCTAATAGCTTTTCCTCTAATTCACATAAAATACTTATTGTTTTCTTCTCTGGGAATTGATAACAACCTTGAGATTTATGCAAATATTATATCAGTGCCTTAATGCCTGCATATGAGAAAAAAACAAAACAAGAGAAGGTGAAAAACATAAAAATAATTGGCAGGAAATGACGTATTTTTATGACAAATTTGTTTTGATAAAAATTCAACTCTCGGAATTAGGCGAGGTGCGTGTGTTGCATATTTTCATTTCATTGCCATAAATTTTATTATAATCAATACGACTTGTCTACTATCAAATTTTACGTTCTCTCACGTGAACTTAGTCGAAGCAGGGGCCAAACCAATTATATTTGTTTGAAATTGTGAAACACGAGTCAATGAAACTTCCCTGTAACATTAACATCATGATCATGTCAAGGTTTGCTACAAATTTTGTTTGCAAGCCACGTTTGCATTGATTTAAACCCAAAATCAACCATGGCAAGCATCATTGCTAAATTAAGGGCCATATTAAAATCACCAAAGAAACTTAAATAATTCAGTATTGAATTTAGTGAAATTCATGACTTTAGCTTTCAATGACAATGTTTTCAAATATCTTTTTGTTTGTGAACTTTTCATTGTCAGCAAAACGCGAAACATCGGTATTTACAAAATGTTCAGTTATTGGTTGGCTATCATTTGTCCATCATCAGACCACAGGTTGCCTAAATCAATCCGGTTACATCGTGGTCAGTGTATTTGCAAGAAGTTGGGTAAAAAAAAAAAACTGTCCTTGAAAGTGGTCTGGGGTAAGGAACACATGGGTGAAGCTGCACCAGCTGTGTTTGACATATCCAGGATTTATGATTGTTATCTTTGGTAAAAATCTGTAGTGGACTTTGTCCATTCCCATATGGACATCAGGGTGCGGGGTGCGCTATGTCCAACGAGTCAACATCCATTATGCATAACCATGTGATGGCTGACGAGCGTAATATGATGAATTGGGACTGACGGCTCAGCATCGGAGTGTATGATTTTCTAATAAATTACGGGTATTGTGAAATGACGAAGCAAAACAAGTGTTCCCAACCCACGTGGCGCGGGGTCACTCCTTGGGGAGGACCTCCTGGGGCGACCTATATAGGTCAGCCACAATTCCTAATGAAATATAAATATCCTGCCCCCCGATGGGTTCCAGTAAATGTATTTTTAATCCGAGCAGTGGTTCTTGACATGGGTGGCCATCAGCATGAAAAACAAGGAAGGTTTCACAAAACCTAGATCAACCTAACTTATGGTTAACCTGTTGGAAAACTCATGTCTCATGTGTAAAAGCCTTTTCATTTGCACTATAAATTCCATTGTGAATTCTGTTAGTCTTTAGTGTTGGCATTCAAACCAGTGCCATTCAAAAAGGACGACTTCAAGAGGTGGGTAGGGAAGGGAAGGAAAAGGGAAAGCCATTTTGGACATCCACTAATGATGGCATTTTTCAATTTTTGGTTTTTCTGTTACATTGAGATTCAAAGGTCTGTGAAAGAAGAAAGGCTCACCAGAAGAAAAGTGTTCCCCAGTCCCAAGTGTACTTTCATTTTTAAAATCTCGGTATAGTCTGGAATTATGACATAATATGCGTTATGGTTTACTCAAAAAGTTGCCTCAAAAACACCAATTTTATACTTACTAAACAGGTTTTTAGGACTTCAAATGCAAAAATGCTACCAACATGTACTTTAGTAAATGTGCATCCAGGATACGGTATAAAAACTGTAGATTTACTTGTAAATACATTTTAGTTTCATTCTTAAATTTACAAAGTCGTTGTTATTGGTATTAACCTCAACAGTTATGATATAAAGGCATACAAAACAATATAATACCTGTAATTTAGTATAAGTAGGTTTATTAACATTCGCAATGTATTTAAGCACCTACCTCTCATCATGTGTCAACACGGGTAAACTTCTTCCACCCACCTTTTTGATCCTAGCAATTTATGACTAGCCCATTACGTTGCATTAAAACTTGTTTTAATCTGAGATTAAGGTTGATTATGGTCCATGCAACCCTCCCATCAGCTGTTACCCTTTTAGGCGCGCTTTTTGCTTCAATCTCCACATGCAATCTCGACCTCCATTTTTGTTTCCTTCATCATCTTAACGCAGCCTTCCCCAAATGTCAGTGAATTCATGAAACGGGTATTTATCATTTCGCAATTAGATTAATCATGCCTAGCTGTTGTTGTCACGCTATGTCTTTTTTTCTTTCTATCTATCTTTTTTTTCTGTTATAATATATGTCAATTTGATAAGACAAAGAAAGAGAGGGAATGAAAGTGAATGATCTGCTAGTAAGGATCTTTATCTATGTTTTGTGTAAATTTCAAAACAAACTCGTCAGACCTCCTAATTGGATACCGGATTTTGCTTTTTTTTGTATTCCCTTGGTAAACATTTCATGGCATGGAGAATAATAAAAAAACAACAGTTGCTGACGATAATCAAATTTACGAGTCTTTTTGTCGTTTTACGCAGCAAAAACCAATAGACTTTGCTAGAGAGAGAATTAAACTGCAATTAGTCCGAGGATGTTGATAAAAATGAGATTTAAAATCTAATTGTCATTAAATGACTCGTAACTTTCTGTCACTACTTCCCAAAACAAGCATAATTCTAAGATGGCGACGATAAGAGTTTAGATTACAAAAGAAAACAAAATTAATCCACTTGTAAACCGCACAACGTGGCTAGGAATAGGAACCCTATTAGGGATCATCCCTAGGTTTCACGTGATTATAGCAACGACTCGCTTCTGTCATTGGCTGGAGAGCATCACGTTACCTTGAGCCATCAAATAACAGTTGAGACTTATGAAGCTGGGTCTCCACCAACAGCAACATACAACATTAAGCTGGAAACACGCATACATAAACATAAACCTTAAACAATGAAGTCAGAAACATGTTAATGACGCCGAGGTGTCGCCACCAAAAGAAGCCAACAAAAAAAAACGGGTGCAAATGTGTAGAGTTTATGGCGCTCCTACTATGGTCCTTTCAGACCAGCAATGTGCAGACGATCTACTTTTGAATTTCAACTCGTGCGTGATTGTTGCATCAAAAAAATGCGATCAGGTCTTCAATGAATCCGGAAACATGTTTCTGGACGCAAAAACGCGTTATAATGCTGAAACATGTGGAAAGAAAACATTTTTGGCTAATTTGTTTTAGCAAACCTTGCGTCCTCTTCATGTTGCTGTTGGTGGAGATCCAGCTTTAGTATATCATTTGAAACATGTTTGTCAAATAAGTTTTTTGGGTTTGGTTTAAGACCCTCGATGATGTCAGTTTTTTTGCAAATTCAGTAATGTTAGGATGATTTCGAGAAAAAATATAACATGAGGCTTAGCAGGGCATTAGCAAAGATTTATCAACTTATGCTAATGATACAAAAATAATCTCTGGCATCGTTAACTAAATTAAAAATTAGGCATTACATTGTTGTACAACAAATTCAGCAGTTGTTTGAACCACTGTCAGTTTAGAAGTTCAAAGTGGCTATCTTTGAGAGATTATACATATCATGCTGCTTTAATGGAGTATGGTGCATCCCCATTACCACTTTCGCATTGCCAGTGTGTTTTCCATGCACATTTACATTGCTCCATGCTCATCAGGGGATAGCACGATCTAAACACGATGCAATTTTTTTTTATTGTTGTTGTCACTCAGTTTCTTAGCCTTGGGTCCTTAAATTTCCTTAAAAAGTGAACGCCCACGTGTCAACACAACAGGTTTCCAACAATTGCATCTTGTCTGCTAAACAGCAGGATTTGAATAGGCAACAATTGCTCGGTCGTGGTCCCGTAGCTCGCACCTTGCCTTTTTTACCTGTTGTGATTTTTTGGAGGTCTTGGCCCCCTGATATACGGACTATGGCAGTTATACCGTACACATGTACTCCAAATTCAACCCCCTCACCCTAGGACAAATGTTGCAGTTGGCTGCCTTTCTCGCACCTGTATCTCCTTCCCCCCTCTCTTAATTTTCTTCCCTTCCCCTATTATATTTCCCTAATGCTCTCGTTCATTCGATCATTTTAGTAATTTATTCCTCACAAGGTACACCTTACCTTAACCAAAAACGTGAGGTAATAAGCCTACTTTTAGAGTAAATTGACTAAACCTCGACCGAATGTTAAGTTGAAAACGAAAACCTGTTTTAAAGTCCAACTTTCCTCGTCAACTTTCTTCCAATTTAAAAAACAAAAAAGTTGGATAACAATGGCTGTTATCCATGTATGTTAGGCTTAGCTTGTTTTGTTTCGTTATTATTTTGCGTGCTGGTCATCACATCGCTAACGAATGAGTTCATTAGGAGTTTATTTGAATATAAAACACTACGATGAAAAGTGGTCATACGTATTTTTAAACGAAGTCGAAAGTAATTATTGTTGGTTTTTTTGTTAGTTTTTAACATTTAACAACTGTAGATTTTGTATTGGAAGGTTGTGCTTAGCTGGTGTGTAGAAGTTTACACCCGAATGCCAACAACAACGTTTAGGATTTATTCTGAATCACGCAAAGTGCATATGTATTTGATAACATCATTTTCCATTTTCGACACCTAGGGGCCATTCAAAAAGGACGTCCCCGAAATTACTTCAAAAATTGCAGTTTAATTCTCCCTTCCCCCTTTCCTCTGTCCACATGGTGTTCATTTTAGCCTAGACCCCCTCCCCCCGTCCCTTAATAGACGTT
>JAQGAE010001515.1:0-22576 GCA_034696685.1 Julus scandinavius
GGTCCCATGGACGAACCCTGAATCACTCCCCTGGTCACCGGATAGACTTTACATTTCGTATCACCATTTATCTGAAAGTGTCTCTCACTCAGATAGTCATCAAAAAGGTGGAGTGCACTTCCAGAAATTCCTAGACTATGTAAGGATTTAAGTATATGTGTTTTTTGTGGTGTATCAAAAGCTTTTGATACGTCTGTTTTATAGATGACAAAGATCTTTTTCATATCGAGAGCTTTAATGATTTGATTATAGATGGTGTATATTAGGTCCAAAGTACCGGTGTTTTTTTTGCAGCCGAATTGATTAGTGGGAATTTTCTTGGACACAAAATCAACTGATTGTCCAAAAATGCATTTGTCGGCTAGTTTACTCAACCCAGGGAGTTGCGAAATGGGTCGGAAATTTACTACGTCCAAATGGGATCCCTTCTTAAACAGTGGCAAGACTAAGGATTTTTTCCAGTTCGTTGAATAGCTCTCCGAAAGGATGATGTTATTAAATAAATATACTACGGGGAGGAGGATATAACTCAGTAACCGTCCTAGAACGATTCCATGTATACAATCGTTCACCTGATTTTTTGGAAATTTTGTGTTTTGCATAATGCCAATTACATCACCGGGGGATAATAAGGAAAATTTCTTGAAGGAAGTCCTCGAGTCCTCCTCATTACTATCGTAGCTACCATCACTATTACAATAATTGGTATAAGATTGATTAAAATTAAGAGGGTTTTTAATGAATTCGGCGAATTCATCGAGTTTTTCTTTATTTAATCTAATTTGGGACTTTGGGGTATTTGACTTTATCAGTCTCCAAATTTTGTTAGGATTTCCCATAATAAATTTGCGTTTTTCTATTCTAATGGCGGTTTTGTATCTTTTATTATCCTCTTTAAAAAGGTAAGAAGTAGATATACCATTCTTCAACTCGTGGTAACTCCTATTTTTTATTTTAAATAAAATGCTGAGAGATTTAGTCCACCATGGAACGACCCTTTTGGATGGGCATTCCGGTTTCCAGTTATACTCTTGACATTTTATGTACAGTCTGCTAGTTAAAATGACGAAATCGCTGATGCCAAAGGTTTAGTGCATCGGTCTCTTTGGACTCGGTTGGCTAGGCCTCAACTGCCCTATGCTGGAACTCTTTCTCCCTGATTATCGTAGGTTGAGTTTTAAGCTTGAATAGCCCTGCATCCCCAGTGAACTGCAATATCTCCTGGCCTCTTGTATTCTTGACCACGATCCTGCCCTGTCCACCAACCCAGGAATTACCAGACTGATTCGCCTGGAAGTCGGAGATAAGATTACGCCTGCCAGAGGGGGCATACCCAACATTCTGTAGTTGAACATTACAAGACTGTTCAATGACGTTACTCCTCAGGATAACTGTCCCGGCTTCAATAATTGAAAATTCTCCCTCATAGCTCTTCAGCTTCCTGGGTTTGATCCAGTGGAGTTCACTAAACCAGTTTTTGTCAGTGCACAAATGTACCGCCGCACCCGAGTCCCATATCCATTCATTTGAGTCACAGGCCTTCACGGAGGTATTCCCAACAAAGAATAGATCGAGCTCTCTTGCCTCCTCCCTTTTTGATTCATGCAGTCCTGGCTTCTGGGAGTTGGGCTAAGACCTACTCGTCTTATCACAGTCACTGGCATAGTGGCAGCTTTTCTTGCAAGTATAGCATCTCACGTCCTTCTTCCCGGCGGCCTCAGTTGGACCCGCAACTTTGCTTGCAGATCTGCAAACTTTAGCCTGGTGTCCTCGTTTTCCACATATTTGACACTTTATCTTCTTCGAAACGGGGGTTTCTACCAATGCATCTGACGTCTGATGCCCATTGGTCTTCCCATGGAGACGACCAGCCTCCGCTAAAAGAGCTCGCTTTATCTTCTTCATAGTGACGTCACTGTCTCCTAGTAGATATAGCTGTTAGCCATATGATCATATGTGCTCGTTAACCCATCTAGGATTTGGAACGCAACCTCGTCGTTTGAGTAAGTACGGTTGCATTCCCGGAGGTCAGCTGCCGCCTTCTCAACCTGGCATATGTACAACTCCATAGATTATCCTTAGGCCATGGAGAGTTGGAAAAATCATCTTCTTAAGGTGGCAATATGAGCGTAGGTAGTTGGCTCAAAAGTTTCCTTCAATATGTCCCAAACTTTCAAAGGTGTCTTGACATCTGAAACCAGCTGCTTCACGTTGTCTGACAATGATAAGTAGAGCAGACCCAAAGACTGTGATTGCTCCCTTCTCCAGACTCTCAATTCCTCCCTACTGGCAGTACTGGTATCTGGCTCTTTTACCGCCCGATCAATAGTGTCACCAAGGTCCTTCCCTGCCAGGAACATGGCCATATCTCTCTTCCATCTCTCTACTCATACAGGAACCGCAAGCCCAGGCCTATCCGTGGTAATAGTCCACACAGATTTCACATTAGATTTTTTTGGCAGAAAAAAGGCCTTCCATAAATGATGTCACGCATTAAGGGGGAAGGTGGATTTAATGATAATTAATGTAACCCTTTCAGTTCTTCTTGCTGAAGGGATTTTGATGAAACTTATTATACATGCTTATGTGGTCCATATCACAGAAATCTGTTATATTTTTCTCCCAATTCCACGAATCTTTGGAGGGGGAGGGGCAGAGCTTTGTGATGTCATATTTGAGAAGGTCTGACTTTTTGTGATTAAGTGTGCCATGAGGGAGGGGGAGGATAGAAAATCTGCTAAAATCACGTTACTTCATTTATGGACAGCCCCAAAACACGTTTTTATTGGATGAAAACACGTGTTTTGGCAGAAAAATACTTTTTTAAATAGAACAGCACGTTTTTGGGCAAATTGTTGAGTAATTTTAGGGTGGGAAATTGAAGAGTACTGCTTATGAGTACAGTGTATTACTACTTCATAGAACAAGCAGGTATTAGAATTGCGCAGAAGCTGCAATTTTGGTCAGATCATGATGGGACTTGGACAATTGTGGGGTGCAAGCATTCTTCTAAGATAAACCCACGTATGTTCATCCATGGCAGAGACCTTCCATGGATTCCAGGGATATACTACTAACTTTACCATCCCAGACTAGAATTGACTAGATGTTGCAATTTTGGTCAGATCATGATGGGACTCGGACAAATGTGGGGTGCCACCATACATCTAAGGTGAACACACGTATGTTTATCTTATCCATGTCAGAGACCTTCCATGGATTCCACGGATATAAATCAACTCCTCCATTCCAGATTAAAATTGACTAGTTGCTGCAATTTTGGTCCAATCAGGATGGGACTTTGACAAGCGTCGGGTGCAACCATACATCTAAGATGAACCCATGTATGTTCATCCATGTTTAATTATATTTCATGTTTCAAAAAAAGACATTTTTAGCCTTTATTTCCTAAAGATTAGTTTGTGTTAAAAAAAGAATTTTTTTTTTACATATAAGTGTGATTATTTTGTTCTACAAATGCATTTTATTTAAAATTAAAGAGCGATTTTTCTTTGGTAAAAGTGCAATTTCTATTCCAACTGGGTCAATAATGGCCTACAAACATATGGATAAAATGACAACTTTACAATTCTGAACCCTATTTCTCCCCCTGTCTGGATAATAGGGTTTATATAGGTCACTTAACATGTGCTTCCTAATTCTTAATCCCTGAAAGGCAAAATACCATCGTGTTTGATCTTTTTTACAGCAGTAGGTGAAATACCCCTCTTCACACGCCCTTGTCACTTTTTAGGGGCCTAGAATCATTTGAAATAATTTATTGCAGACTTATATAGGAACTTAGGGGTTGTGTTATGTGGCATCATCTTCAGGCGTCTCCGGCAAAAAAAGGCCTCAATTTTCAGCGCCACCTATGGGATTTATGCTGCATTCGTAAGTGGTTCCAATCCAGCTTAAGTTACACTGCAAATCCAACATGGTATGGTTTTATGCATGGAAATAATACAATATTGTTTGCGGAATTAAATTTATTGACAGTTGAATGACAAATGCACAAGAATTAGCAATGGATTCTGACCTTGAAATGAAGTGCTTGTGTGCCCGATATTTAACATATTTGAGTCAATTTTGTGTTGTCAATAGGTGCATTTTGGGGCTGTGCACAACATTAACCTAATCAAGGTTCTATAGTGTGAGATATGTTACAAATGCATGGAAGCTTCACATCTAACAGTAATATTAGAAGAAAACAGTTTAATTACCAAACAAAAAACAGCATCTTTATTATTTAGAATAGTGCAGATTGTTGATTTTGCTATGTTGTACTCTTTGGCAAGATCCAAAATGCGATAAAAACTTGCATGTTTAGCTATAATTTTTTTTTTAAAATTAACATTTATACATTTAAGATTCTTCTTTAAAACTTTGCACATTTTTGGTCGCACACAGGATTTTGTCCCGTTCGTAAATTGAAGTAACATTCGTGAATCGAATTGTTCGTAAATAGAGACGTTCGTAAGTCGAGGTTCCTACTTTACTAAGACGTCATTAGCATTAAGGTTATCAATGCTCATATTTTATTACCGTATTTAATGGACTATAAGACTCTACAGACTATAAGACGCACCTTAATTTTTAAGCAATTTATTTAAAAAACAAGTAGTATAAGACGTGGGTATAAGAAGTAATGTTTATTGTACTGGGAATATTTTCTGCAGAATTTCTGCATGTCATTTTCGTATGGGTATGCTTCAACTGCAAATATATATTATTTTGCAAATTTTTTCTGCAGAATTCTGTGGTGTTCAAATATTTTATGCAGAATGTTTTATGCCGAAAAAAGTATTTTTCTGCAGAATTATTTCGGGCAAATTATTTTCTGCAGATTTCTTCACACATTTTTCACATGGGAATACATTAAAAACATCAAAGAGATGCTCAAACTAAGTTCAAATTGCTAAGGCAAAAGTTTAAGAAGTTAATTTTCAATGCTCTTTCAAACTTTAAGAAATTTAGATTAGGTGATTCTTTAAAGGACAATTCAAAGTTTTTTTTGGAAGTACATTTAATCTGTATGAAAAAGACTCAATTCTGTTTCTGCATTGGTTGACGATGGGTGAGAGAGTGATATCTGATAGCTTCGAAATTGCTAAAATTTTAAACTCACAATTTTAGGGAGTTTTTGTTAACAAAAATCCAATATTACCTAATTTAAAATGATTACTCATTCTATAATGAAAGAGGTGCATGTATTTTGCGATGGTGTTCTAAAACTTCTTGAAGCACTATCTTCTACAAATTCTATTGGTCCTGACGACATGTCAAAAAGTCCTAAAGGAACTGGCTACTGTGGCTAGTGTATTTTTTTCAAAAATGTTTCAACAATCCATTGACTCTGGCAGCCTTCCTGATGACTTGAAATATGCAAATATCTGCCCGATTTTAAAGACAGGCTGCTCAAAAAACCCAAACACCTATCGACCCATCTTTCTCACTTCAGTAGTTGTTAAATTGCTGAAACATATTATTTATTCAAGGGTCATGGATCACCTTAATAAGGAAAGGTTAATAGTTGACAATCAGCATGGATTCAGAAAGGGATGTTCTTGTAAACTGCAACTTGCCCTGTTTATTCATGATATTCAAAGTTCATTGAACAATATTAGAGAAATTGATGCCATATTTTTGGATTTTACTAAAGCTTTTAACACTGGTCCTCACAAATGTTTGTTATTAAGACTTAAAATCATAAAGGATCAATCTCCTTACAATTTCATGGATATCCTTATTTTTAACAGGAAGAAAGCAAAGGGTTGTAATTAGACTAAATTTAGATTAGGTGATTCTTTAAAGGACAATTTAAAGTTTTTTTTGGAAGTACATTTAATCTGTATGAAAGGGACCCAATTCTGTCTCTGCCTTGGTTGACGATGGGTGGGAGAGTGATATCTGATAGCTTTGAAATTGCTACAATTTTAAACTCACAATTTCAGGAAGTTTTTGTTAACAAAAATCCAATATTACCTAATTTTAAAATGATTACTCATTCTATAATGAAAGAGGTGCATGTATCTAGGACAGAAGCAAAGGAAGTAAGCAAAGAGTTGTAATTAATGGAGCCGAATCAAGCTGGAAAGACGTAACCTCTGGTGAACCTCTGGTGATGAGTGGCAGGTAGCCTTCTCGGCCCCTTGCTTTTCCTCTCAATCATAAACGACCTACGAATCTCGCTGTATAGTAATTCCAAAATTTTGCTGATGATTCCAAAAGTTATGATGAAGTGGATTATGGCACAAGATTCTCCCCAAAACTCGAAGGCGATCTCGTCGTCCTGGCTTCCTGGTGCGATGAGTGGCAGTTTAAATTAATTAAGGAAAAATGCTTAGTGGTGTTTCTCTAGTAAAAAGAAAACTTGCCAATCTGAGTATTCTGTGGATTGTGTTCAACTTGCTGTTGTTGATACTGTCAAATATTTAAGAATTTATATTACAAAAAATCTTTCCTGGAATCACCATTTCACAAAAGTTGTTGGTGCAGCGAAATAATGGCTTAGATTTATCCAACGCATATTTCGTTAATGTGCGGAAATTGTAACAAAACTGGCTATGCAACTGGTTTGCCGATGTTGGAGTATTGTGCTCCTGTTTGGAACCCTCACAGGATGGATCATATTTAGGATATAGAGATGGTCTAGTGTAGGGCAGTCAGATTTGTTAAGGGCATTTATCAGCATACCGCGAGTGTGACGGAAATGCTTCACTCCCTAATTTGGGACACATTGAAGGCTCGACGCGGAAAGTTTTCTATGGGGTTATTCAAACATTTTAATCTCTTTCTTAATTCCCATGTTGTTTCTTATATATTAATGCCTAACAATCATCCCAGGAGTAGACATAATCACTCTAGTCCTTTGACCGAGCTTCGTGTCAAGACGGATGCTTACTATTTGTCCATTTTTTGCTTGCGATTAGACGATAGAATAGCCTACCTGGCGACTCTCACAATTTAGTTCAAATTCCATTTAACAATGAAGACCAAGTCGCTGCTGAAGTAGGATCATTTTCCTGAAATTAGGTACGACCCCCTACCATATGGCATTTATTTGCTGACTGTAGGGTTATGAGTTAAATTGAATTGAATCTATCAGCACTGTATGACAGGCCATAGCTCAGGCATGTACAAACTAAAATTGTACATGGCAGGTAGGGGATCTGGTATGCCAAGTTTGAAATTGGTACTCATAGCACGTGGTCGAATTGGCCATCACCAATGGCATCGTACTACTTGCCTAGCCAGTTTGACAGACTTAAATTGCATAAAGCACTTTACTACACGATCTACTGTTGTATGTGCTAGATGTTGTCCCTCAAGATGCAGTTCTGCATATCATTGGGCAGCTTTCCTGCTTTTGTTGCCACATGCCTTATATAACAATACCATTTCTGCCATGGCAGCAGTTGTGAAGTGTACTGGCATGCTTTGTGATGTTACTTTAGTAGTAATAAAGTTACATATGAATATAAATGTAAACAATTCTACATTGCCATAATGCCTACCTTGAATAATGTCACAATTGCATGCATTGCATGTAGGATAAAGGAAGATGCAGTGTTATCTTTGGACATTGCCTAAGGAAGGTGCATATAGCCCTTGAACATTACAGTATATCCTTTCTCAATCTTGAAAATTAAACCTTTTTACATGTTCTCTACAAGGCATATTACTTCTGCATGTTATCCCTTCATGTCATTCACATAACCTGTGTAATGGCTTGAGAAATGGGGCCATGAAAATGAAGTTGGAGAACAAAGGAGTGAGAGTGGGAAAAGAAAGTGAAAAAGAAAACAAAAACACTTACATATCTTTGATGCAACAGTCCCACCTGAGACCAAGGAAAAACATAGTTTTCCCCTGCCTTTTGACTCTGGCTGGACTCTGCATTGGTATAAAAAGGGTAGAAGCCACATGGCTAATCTCCCAACAACCAATCAGAGAGCCAGGTTACATCATCTAAGTTTCCACCAGATGATGTCAGACTAACTTAAGAAACTGTGACACAGAACGAGCTAACGAATCCAATGACAAATCCATCATTTTCTCCATATATGGAAACCCTAGGAAGCCGGGTGGAGTTTCGAAAAACTCCACGAAACCTGGATTCGCGGGCCAATAAATAAGATGCTTCCCTTACAAAAAATACACATCCTGCAGATCCCTTGGTTGTTAAGACCCAAGAAGTATCTCTCAAGGAAGACCTTAATGTCTGGAACCTGCAGGTCTTTAGTGTCAGACCTAACAAGAATGGACCTCACAATGGAAAGCAAAAAAGAAGACACTTGACTTCCCTACACTCGAATGAGTAACTCATTATAGATAGAGAAAACTCATTAATATACTGGAATAAATTATGCGGATCCCAGAGCCTTGGCCAAATCATATAAAAGGCCAAATGTTTCAACCAAAAGTAAGTTAAGAGTTGACTCCGGAAAGTCAAAACACAGTCCACAGACTAGTGCTCAGGAGAGCTTTACCAGGCTACAGAAGAAGGAACCATGGATCCACCACAAAAGTAGCTAGGGAGTTCAGTTCCCTTGAGTTTTGCCTCGGCAGAAAACTACTGACTGCTGTTGTTGAGAATGAATCTTGTTTTGCCCTACATTATGTTTAAGTGTAAGGTACTTTATTTTAGTTGCTGATGTAGCTATGCTAGCTCCCAGGTCAAGAGGACCCTTACCAGAGAATCTATAAGACCTGTGGATATTTGTGTAGTGCTATCTTGCTTGCATATGCATAAATATAAAAACACTAATTTAATGCTAAGTTTTGTCTGTCAAGTCCAAACTCCGGACTTGGACCGCAGACCACATAGTCACACGATGTTCTACGAACAAAAACTCTTTTTTTTAACAAAAACAAACGGCAACGTCGCTAAAATCGCCCACCATCTTGTGGGACTTACATCTGATTAATTACAAAAACTAATTACCTGCATTAACACGTACATCAAGGAAGCTGACCAATTTGTTCACGCCCTAAAAAACTTAACTCCCATCGCCTGGCCTATTTTTTCTTTATAATACCTTTCCACCCTCTGGTGGCGACCTAGGCAGGCACGCGCCAACATTCCACATACCAGCAACGATCCCCCATGACACATACCCCGCATCCCACACATTCCCGCCATACGCGGAAATGTGCACACCATGCGCGGGAATGCCCCCTGGGTGATCGTTACAACCCACTTCAATTCGGAGGGCAATCCGTGCCCGACAACATGAAAAACACACAAAACTTATGAAAGAAATAACACAAAATGCAAAAAGAAAAAAATACAACATCACTTGCACCACGCATAACTATGCAGAAGCCAGTGTCCCGCTAAGTTTAATTTCCGCCATGACGGACCAACTGCTGGTCGTTCTCCCGACGGCGAGCTTGCTGACGCCGGCGATGCCGGTCGATAGTAGAACTGAGGGCCAAATAAACCACCTCTGGTCGCGGCTCCGAAACAACGAAATCAGCGGGCAACTCCTGAACCCCCTCCGGCAGTTCCACAATTACCGCCCGGTTTTCTGCAGCCGCCGGCTGTCCGGTCACTGGCACCTCCTAGACCTCACTACGCCGTCCACTCGGTTCCCACGGATGCGGAACCCAACGATGTTCTACCACATCGGGCCGAGCACTCCAACCTGGGCCATGTCGATACTCTACCAACGAGCAACGAACACGAGCACCTTGCGACTGTCCCGGACGGACGCCTGACAACGGCAAAGAATTATGCGGCCGCAACGCATGGCCCCGCCCCGTGGACCCTGCCTCGGCACTAGCCGTCGTCCAAAAACCCCGACCACGGCCAACTGGATGCCCCACCGAGCGACCCATTCCAGGCCGATCGGTCCTGCTGCCACGTCCCCATATCCAAGCCGGCAAGCGTAACCATCATGGACCGATGATGCCCGTCCTCCTAAAACGTCACCGTCATTGTTACTGTCGCAGAGGAGAAAGCCCGCGCCATTACGAAAAAAACTAAAACAAACAAATACACATGATAAGCGCCTGACACGCTCACATGCGGCCGAATAACTTTTCCAAAACAACACCCACAACTACAACGAATAACACTGCGAAACATAAGATATTTAACCTCCCCCCGTAACATGCGACATCCGCTGCCAAAGCACAGGACTTACCTGAGCGACCGTGGAAACAACAGAAGACGAAAGAGCACGTGTTCGACCGCATGGCCCCGCTGGAGGTTGCAAAAGACGGACGAAAGCAATATTCGACATGCGCCAGGGGTTGGCCGGACTACCAGCAGCACTCCGGGCCCAACGGCCGGAGGCTGGCCCACCACATTGTGTACCGGTAACTGGGGCTGAAACCCGTGCGTCAACTTAAAAGGCGACGCCTGTAGCGACGCCTGCAATACAAAGTTATAAGCAGCCACGGCTGGGCTCAATGCTGCCGGCCACCCCCCTTGCACACGCCCCCAGGGGCATTAGAGCGAACCTCCACGAGTAACGTCTGAATCCACCGTTCGGCCAACCCCTCCGCCTGCTGATGATACGGGGTCGACGCCCGATGTTGAATGCCAAACGTCCGAAAAAACCACTGGACCGCCCGACTCAACTGAGGCATACCACTATCGGAAATCAAAAACTTGGGCACCCCAAACCGATCAAACTGGCCCAAAAAAATTTTTCGATTGACCGCAAATTCGCCCGTTTACAAGGTGCTGCCACGCAAAACAGCGTGCCGTAATCGACAGCCACTAACTAATAAACCGCCTCACCTGCCGACTGGGGAAATGGCCCTACGAAATCAAACCCTCATTTCACCGCCGGGTCGTCCACCGAAATGGGCTTCAATAACCCCTGTGCTCGTGTCCGCGGGACCTTATTTACCTGGCACTGAGGGCAAGACGTCACAAAACGATGCACGGCCGCCTTCATCCAGGGCCAATAATACGCCATACACAGTAAAGCCAATGTTTTCGTAATACTGAAATGACCCGCCAACACCTGATCCTGGCACTGTTGTATCAGTGCATGATAATTGGTGACCACTGTAACCTTATTAAGGAACAGATAATGACGAAACTTCTCCGCTGCCCAAACAATAGCTAAAGCCTCAAACTCAGTCACCGTATACCGGGATTCTGCCGGCAGCAGCGCGCGACTAGCAAAAGCCAATACCCACTGCAATGGCATCTCTTCCTGATACAAGATGGCACCCAGCCCCACCCCTGAGGCATTGGTATGTAGCCATAACGGGGCCCCTGGAGAAAACATCGCCAAAATAGGCGCGGCACACAGGGCCTCTTTCAGAAGAACAAAACTGTCCTCACATAGGGTGTACCACACAAAAGGAACGGTCTCTCGTGTCAAAAACTTAACTGCTTTCTCCACCGTCGGCCGCGGAAAATTACGTACGGCCACCACTTTATCCGGGTCCATAGCCACCTCCTGCGAACTAACAACGTGCCCTAAATATTTAACATCCTCGAAACCATAAAAAACATTTGGTATGCTTCAACCAGATATTATGAGTCACTAATAAATTTAAAACGGCCGACAATCGCTTCAAAAAAATGGAGAACGTGGGACCAAACACAATGATATCATCCAGGTACACTTAACAAGCCTCCCACTTTAAACTAAGGAAAACCTGATCCAGGCCACGCTGCATGGTCGCTGACGCATTGTACAACCCGAATAACATCCGAGTAAACTCGAAATGCCCCTCGGAACACGAAAATGCCGTTTTTTCGTGATCTGCCGTGGCCATAGGCACCTGCCAATAACTGGACATCATGGCCAGGGTCGCAAACCAAGCCGACCCCTGCATGGCATCCAGCGCATCATCGATTCGGGGCTACGGGTAACTATCTACAATTGTGCTTTGGTTCAACTTACGATAATCGACACAAAACCTCACCGACCCATCCTTCTTCCTAACCAAAACCACCGGACTGGAATAGTGACTCCTGCTGGGGGCCACCACCCCCTGACGCAACATCTCCGACAATTCCTGCCGGATGATTTCACGTACCCTTGGTGACGACCATTGCAGGGGTACATACGCTAAAGGGCCCCCGTATCCATGAAATGAGGGGGCAAGTTACTCAACCCTAACTCTTGAACTGCCAAGGCAAATGCACGCCGAAACAAAAATAGCAACTGTCGCAGCTCCCTCCGCTGGGCCTTGGACAAAGTAGGCCCCAAATTTAATAGTGAATCCAACAACGTACAAACGCTCACTTGTGCCACGTCATTCCGCACAGCTCCCTCGTCCTCTGTTCCATCCAACGACACTAACTCAGAGTTTTCCCCTGCGGATATAGACGCAATTAAAGCCTACCCTCCAACAAAAGGGCCTCCACCGTCAAATTGGCCACCTGAAATACACAAAACGACTGATCATTTGCCACCATAACACAGCGCGCCGCATGCACCGAGGCCCCCTCCAACGGAAGGACCTCCACCAACATAACGTCACCTTCACAAACTTGATCTGGTTAAACACACATAACGGATGTCTCTGAACATGGAGGCAACGTCACCGGTTGAACCAACCGAATGGGAAGATTCAGCAACCTATCCACCAGCTGCCCAGGAGACTCGACATCCTCAGGCATCGATGACAATGTCTGCGGCCCCTCCTCTGCTGTCTTACTACCGGCCACCCACGTCTGCGCAAAAAAGAACTGCTCCGTCGGCGCATTCTGATAACAAAAAGTTCACGACGCGGGCAGTGCCACCAAACCAGTGCGATGGCAAAAATCCCACCCCAACAAAGCAATATTTTTGGGGTGTTGCAACACGCGAAACCGATGTACCGAAGCACGACCACCGACAAACACCAGGGCTTACGTCTCTCCCACAAAATGAATATCAAGTTGGGAAACATCGTACAGCCTTTGCAACGGCCGAGCTGGCAACAATGATAATCCAAAGTATGACAACAGATCGGATGACAACACCGAAACCACTGCCCCACTATCGAGAGTCATTTACTGCACAGCGGCCACCCACAGACACCGTTACCGATGGTGAGGGCGACCAATCGTCCCACGTACAATCCTGTTCTTTTCCAGCATCCACTGCCGTTTCTGGACATGGGGTCCCTGTCGCGGCTGCCAGAGGCTCAGAGACCCCTATCACCGGCCCCTGCACGATTCCCCCCTGGCCCGTGCACAGACGCGACAGCATTTTTCTTAGGACAGTCTAGTCGAAAATGACCCGATTCGCCACACGTCCAAAAGACCCCCCGAGGGGGCCCGCCGTCACCTTGCGCGGCTCTCACGTCCTTACGCCGGAACGCCCTCCTTTAGACCGAACAGTCACAGCGGCCCCGCCGAAGCAATAAGACTCTTTCAAGTAAACGAGGACCAACCATAAATCGTCTTAGTCACAAAACTGCCGACCACCAAGCGCCAGATGATAAAACGGCAACAATCTGGCCAAGATGATCTGAATCGTATCTGAGACCGGCGTTGCCGGATTTAAAGAATGAGCCATGAAAGCCATCTTAATGAGTTAACTGCGCACCGGCTTATTTTCTCCTTGCTTTCTCGTCACAAACTGTTGCCAATTCCGCGGACTATATGCTGAAGATCCAAAACCCGACGCACCCGAGCAACCAACCGCGGCCATGGTAACGCGAGTAACTCCGCACTCCGCATCGCAAACCACCTGGCCGCATGGCCTGTAAGTTGGCCCCTCAGCCGCTGAGCGTACATCCCCTGCGGTAGTCATTCCACCTGAACCATGCCTTTAAAGGCCATCAGAAATGTTCCACAGTCACCCACGCCATCATACAAAGGTCATGGTCCATGCGTATTGAATACAAACGGGGCCGGGCTTCCTCCACCAGGTAACGCGTCCACAGGATCCTGGGGCAGATCCACAGTCATATCAGGTTCAAAAAATAGCCGCAATGACACCGGCGATCACCAGACCGGTCGCATAATGCGACTTTGGCATGTGCCAACAGGTGGTCAGCTGAACCCCCCCACGCTTGCAGTGCCAACCGCCACTGAGCGGGAGGATCAAACGCCTGACCCACTCCTCTATCCACCACTGGCGTCGAAAAAGCTCCAACCGTGGGCGGCCCCGGTACCCGATCCCGCGAAGCCGAACAGGCCAATTATGTTCATTTTATATAATAGTGTTTCATTTCCTAGTTGCAGAAACACTATTTTTCAGAGGAACGACGAATACTTGATTCATTTTTGAAGGTAAGTATTTTTAATCCGTTTAATTATTCATTGCAACTTACAGTTGAATTTTCATTGTTAAACTTGATTGAATGATTAACTCCCATTCGACGAAGAAGGGCCAACACCCGCACGGGTCGGTGGCCAAAGAGAGAGTGCTGGCCAGACTATTGAGCACCAAGATGGCCGCCCAACAGCGTGACCAGTCGGCCAATCCCTGACTTCCCCAACTTAATAGGGAAGTATTCTAAATGGAGACCCTTTAATATTATTTTATGGTTTCGGTCCTCCATTTATTTAATTTCATTTTATTCTTTTAAGGGACCGAGAACGGGGTGACCCTTCATCACCAAACAGGCAAGGTAAATTAATCACATATAAATATAATCTAAATATAAATATAGTATAAATATAAATATAAATATAGTATAAATATAAATATAATTAATATGATTAAAAAGGTTAAAACACAATTGTCGCGAAAACTTATGAACAACAAATTCATTGGCACGCGCTTTTCTGCGGGTCAGCATACGGTCCACCAGATCACTCGCATATATTACAGTGCAGGAAAAAAATCACTAGCAGGGTTCGCCTCGGAACGCTGCGAAAACCAGCACCTCCACCATGTCAAGTCCGAACTCTGCACTTGGACCGCAGACCACAAAGTCACATGCGGTTCTACGAACAAAAACTCTTTATTTTAACAAAAACAAATTGCAACATCGCCAAAATCGCCCACCAACTTGTGGGACTTACAACTGATCAATTACAAAAACTAAATACCCGCATTTACACGTACATCAAGGAGGCTGACCAACTCAGTCAGGCCCCAAAAAACTGAACTCCCGTCACCTGGCCCAGGTCTTCCTTATAATACCTTTCCACCCCCTGGTGGCGACCTGGGCAGGCACGCGCCAAAATTCCACATACCAGCAATGATCCCCCATGACATACCCCGCATCCCACACATTCCCGCCATACGCGTGAATGTGCGCGCCATGCGCGGGAATGTTCCCTGGGGTATTGTTACATGTCTAATCTGTTTGTCACACACGGATGCCCCTCCATTATCTTTACCTCCAAGAGAAAGGAACAGAAACCCCTAGCGCATCCGAGAATCATAGCCCGGGGTTACGCTACCCCTTAGCTGTTCCCTGCATCCCAAAAAGTAATGTTACATGGCCACTCCCGAATGGAGGTAACCCTTTTGAAAGATGGAGTGGGTAACACCTGTATCACACCCAAAGCCATGGTTATCATTGCAAAGTTGCAACATCCAAGGACAATGTCATTGTAAATACCACACGATAATGGGAATATCAGTAGGAGCCACTAATTTGTATCACTACATGCATGAATTGAAATGAATACCCAGGTGTTGGCAATGGTAAACTCTAGGTGACTTGCAGTGAAGCCCCATCTTCTTCTTATCAAAACTTCTGTTGCATTGGGGGATTTGCATTCTGTTTCTTGTGTTGGTGTTTTTTTCAGTGCTCTCGACTTTTCCAATTGACACCAGTGGTGTCTAATGCATATTACGACTTACGGTTCCATAATGACCTTCAAGCAGGTTTCAGGGTCGGCACACTGTTATGGCACTAAAGCTCCCCCTTTAGTGTAGTGATACTACATTTTTTTCAGGAGTCTACCTATGATGGATCCGAAGTTATTCCATCTGTTGTGTCATCAATGAACACCATGTATATTTATTGTTGTATAGTTATTAATTGTTTACATTTATTGATTAGTTTGAAGAATGAGAAAGTTGGGAAATATTTTTTAAAAGTTTCGTTCACAGAGTGGCTGTATTTTGTGTGGGGGGTTTTTAGGATCCCCTGAGAGCCAAGGTCTTGGTGCCTGGAATGGCCTTTGAGCATGAGACTGGGTCACGGTTTGGTATGTGTGGTACAACTCCTAGGTTGGCCCCGGTCCACCAGCAAGGCCGAGGGAAAGCTTGCAAGTTACACCAATTTTCACAAACAAGGTCAGATTTGGCTACCAAGAAAACAACTTATTACAATGCAAAAAGAACTGATTCGTTATATGACTTTTTGCTTTATGGCTAACTTTTCGGGAACAAATTTACACTGTGAAAAAATTCCGTAAAAATTACAGAAAAGTGCCTACATTGAATAATTCTGTAAAGTTTACAGATTTCCGTAAATGTGTTTCCATACTAATAAGGTAAAGCATTTTTATAAGCAACGGCGAATAGGTTAGCAATAATGGAATACTACCATACTGACAACAAAATAATTCCAAAATAATAATAGCATACTACCGTACCAACAACAAACTCCTTCTGTAATAACATTGCATTATTACCGTATCAACAACAAAATACTTTCATAATAATTACAGAATACTATTGTACCAACAACAAAATACCTCTGTAATAATAATCATACATCTACTTAAAAATAGCGAAACATCTCTGCTAAAATACAGGAATATCTATGTAAAATTAACAGAATGACTCCTCAATATTGACGGAATATACACTTAAATTTAACAGAATGGTTCCTTAACAATCAAGAGACATATGTAAAATTAGCGGAATAAACCCGCAGTAATGATGAACTACCTACACAAATTTAACAGGATGCATATATGCAATAATTGTAAAATTTGTATGTAATTGCAAGACAACCAAAGAAACACTTTCATAACATTGTTTTTTTCTTTCATGTTTGTAATATCACTATAATTCTACTGACACTTTAAACTTATTTGTATATTTTTAAAAGAAACTAAAGTGTTTTTTAATCATTATATAAATGGACCTTCAGTTTGCATTGAGTTAAACTGCAGATAAACCGTTTCTTAAATTAAATGACAATCTCATTACTAAATTCTGTTTCCATATACATGCACCATGCTAACATGAGAATGCAATTAACTAAAAACATAAAAATTTTCACAAATTATATTTGTATTTTATTGCAACTGCACAAATGTGATTACAGAAATAAAATTATGAAAAGAAGATAAGCCATCAATTCTTGTGATGGTGGCAACTGTTAAAATTAGGTAACATCCTAAAATTTTCTCTATCTGATGGCATTCAAGAAACTTAATATATTAGGATGCACTTGCTGCGCTTTTAGTTTACCCACATTTTTTTTGTTTTCTTGCTCAATAGCAGGGTTAGTTTTGACAAGGAACCTCAAAAATCCATAATTAGGAGGTTATTTATAGAATGAAACAGTAGATTCCACTTATGCATTCCTTCGGTATTATATGTTAAAAACATAGAATGTTTAAAACAGCATAGTAACAGCCAAAAACCCACTTAAAGGCGGCACCACACATGTGGCATTTGTCAAGTATTTCGTCAAATGCCACATGTGTATAAGGCACTTGCCTATTTGCCTAACACTTGGCCAAATACTTGGCCCAATACTTGGCCTGTTCCACCAGAAGTTAGTATTTATCCCACATAAAAGTAGGCCAATAATTGCATAGCAAAACACTAATTACCTTGTACTTTGCAAATAGACTTAAGTAGTGGTGAGCTTGCCATTTGACAAGTGCTTTGGCAACAGGCAAATATTTACCACTTCTGCACTTCCACATAAAATAATTGCACACTATAGAATTCAACAGAAAAATTTCGCAAAAAATATATATTTTCAGTTGAAACATACCCATACGAAAATAAGATGCAGAAATTCTGCAGAAAATCTTCCCAGTTCAATAAACCCCTCTAAAATAATACACTTCTATAATCTAATAAACCCCTCTAATCACATTCACATCAGGTAATATTTACCGTATTTTAAAGACTATAAGATGCACTATTTTCTTAAAACAATTACATCCAAAATTCAGGTGCTTCTTATATTCGCGTCTAATACTGCTTGTTTTTTTTTAAAAAAAAGTGCATAAAGATTAAGGTGCATCTTATAGTCCATAAAATACGGTAATAAATATGAGCATTTATAACCTTAATGGTAATGAAGTTCCAGTACAGTGTATCCTCGATTTACAAACGTCTCTATTTACGAACAATTCGATTTACAAACACCACATTTTGTTTCAATTTACGAATGTTAATCCAATTTACAAACAGACAAAACCCTGCGTGCTACCAAAAATGTGCAAAGTTTTTGTGAATATGGCGTTAAGAAGAATCAGAAATGTATAAATGTTGATTTGAAAAAGGAAATTATAGCGAAACATGAAAGTTGTGATCGCATTTTGGGTTTTGCCAAGGAGTACAACCTAGCGAAATCGACGATCTGTACTATTCTGAATAATAAAGATGCAGTTTCTTTTTTGGTAATTTAACTGTTTTCTTCTAATATTACTGTTAGATGTGAACCTTTCATGCATTTGTAACCTATCTAACACTAAAGAACCTTCATCAGGTTAACGTTGTGCATAGCCCTAAAAAGCACCTATTGACAATACAAAATTGATTAAAATATGTGAAGGCAGAGTCATTGATAAGGGGATGTAAGAGGAAATGGCAGTGTTGAGCAAACGAGGACATTTTTCAGACCTCCATAGTACACAAGCCCTTCATTTCCAGGTCAGAATCCAATGCTGATTATTGTGAATTTTGTCTTCCAACTGTCAATAAATTTAATTCCACACATAATATTGTATTATTTCCACACATAAAACCATACCATGTAAAACATAAATAAAAAAACTTGGACAGGGAACGCATTATCTTGATTTACATTGATTGCAATGAGTAAAATTGATTCGAATTACAAACTTTCCCATTTACGAACAGGGTCATGCAACGGATTAAGTTCGTAAATGAAAATTGCACTATATTAACTAACCATAACTTCCTTTTATAATGCCTCACATCCAAGTAACACAGTTGGCCAAGTGGGTAAAAGCGATTAGCTGGTGTTTGCAAGTTTCCTGGTTCAAATCCGTCTGTAAAATGTTATTTTGTATGGGTATGCAAACATTTTTATGCATAACAATTTCTGCAGAAATATTTAAGCATGCAGCACCCTAACCGGGCAATTCCGCCTATGGGTACATTAACATAACTAGCTTTTATGGACCCATTCATTCTACATGCCCACAACGTTGGGCAACATAGCGCTGAAACACCCTGTTTGCATAATACAATATATATATATATAACATACATGAAGTTATAATCCATAGGTCTCATATTTTTATGGGTCTCATATGTCAACGGATCTGTTAACTCTACAAGAATATGGTGTAAATAAAAAAAATGGGAAAAAACACAATCACACTCCGGAGGGATTGAACCCACATACTATGAGTTCCCAGGTCAATACCTAATTAAACCTCTTAACTATTGATATGTCATTTATGAAACAGCATTGAGAAAGATATAAATTCAAGTTTGTATGCAACACAATATATAATTATTATTTTGGTCACGATTTGTAACACGATTGTGATATGCAATAGTTTCCTTAAATTTGTCGTGGCACTCCAAAAATGCCTAAATTAGTTGCGGCAGACAAAAAATATCTGGAATACTTTCAAAGTACTAATTTTTTTTAACATAATTTATATATATATATGTATGTTATATTTCGAAGTGACTACTCATAGTGAGTCTAGTTGTTAATGCACCTTCGCATGAGTAGCGGAAGGGAGGACGATGTTCAACGTTAGTCGAGTAAGTCTGAACTGTCGGTATTCGAGTTTCTTAAGGCCGAACAGCTTTGGCAGTGCAAGCTGGAGATAGCACAAGGGAAGTAGGCCTCGGAAAGTGATAGGACAAGGACTTATACTGTAAGTCTTGTATAAAAGTGTGAACTTAGCTGGAAGTATAAATAGAGTCAATTCGTTGGTATTGGTTATTTTGTATTCTTTATTGCAAAGACAGGGACAAGTTATACTAGGTTTCACAAGAGCAAGCTCTGTGGCCTAAAACATCATGGGGAGATAGTATTTGTCTATCTCTCCTTCTCTCTCTCTGTCTATCTAAAGATTGGGAGCCTTTATATATGTTTGAAGGGATTTCACATGATCTTAGTCGACGACTAGCAATAGAGGTTAGCTATTACGTTTGTGACGTCAATGGGTCAGTTTATGCTAGTTTAACCTAATTAGCATTTGCCTATTTGGGTCTTAAAGTTTACAGAACATTCTGTCTGTTAATCTCTTTTGTTTGAGGATTTGGTCCTAGGATATTGGTCATTCCAATATCCTGGTTTTCCCATTTGGGTGCTTTTTAATTGTTTGGCGTCTCATTTAAGGCTTAGGCCGAATTTAGTCCTACTTGGAAAATGGACACAATAGATAGCCCTAGCATTTGCTAGTCCATCTACAGAAATGTATAATTATACGCTTTATACCCCACTAATGCTTTTGTAAACTTTTGTTTGAGGGACATTAAACTTTTAAGCAGGCTTGTTGTGTTAAATTTTTAAACTACAAAATACAGTCCTAACCTATGTGAGAGACTAACACTTGGAAAAATTCTTTTACAAAAATATCAAATATGAACTACTTAATCTGTTGCGTAATGGATGAACTAGCTTGAGTAACATTGACCTTCCTTTTTGTAAAAATGTATTGATCCAATTACTGAAGAATTGACATGTGTCAATTTTGACAATGATTTACTTGTGCTGCCAACATCTGGGATTACATCTAGTAATCAGGATTCTGAACTCGTTCGAGCATTGCGTTAAGGATGTTCAGGTAGTGATCGGTGATGAGGCAAGTAGGTTTCCCAAGTGGTGTCGTGAGTCTTCATGATGGCGGAATCTGGTAGGCACCGTCCCGGTGCGTGATGCAAGATTCGTACCACATGTGATGACAGCAGTAGTAACAGCATTCCTTGCCGTTAAGTGGTCGTGGAAACGTGGTCAGGTCCTTCCAGGTGTCGAATTCCCTATCTCCAGGTTTAGGGTGGACATACATAGATGTGATGATCTTGGACCTGGGACATGGTATTGCTGCATGGTAAGAGATCCTTCTTCCAGGTTTTGTAGTCTCCTTAAAATATTGCCGAAGAATCAGTTGTTCTCCTGTAAATTTTGAGAAGTGGGTTCAAGATTGTCCCGTCCTGTTAGTAAATTCCTGAGAGCGGTTGTGTGCTGCAATTTCCTGTTCAGCAGATGACAGAGGCTTCTTCGGAGAGGTTTGTCCCTTTTCACATGGAGTTGTCTTCTTGACGATTTTACTGGACACGGTTGGATGACGCTTCGTTGGTTTGGCCACAATGGCGGATGCCATGTTCCTTGGTATTTCAAATACCTGGGCATCTGGACGTAAAGATGGTCTAGGTTGCGGAGAAAAAGACCTTTTCCTTTTCTCTGTTGTAGCAGTTGTCACTTCGGCCAATGATGAGTCATCAGCGGTTGCTAAGGTGGATGGTTCAAGTTCGAACTGATTTAGTTTGGACTGTTCAGGTTCGGGACAAGTTATACTAGGTTTAACAGGAGCAAGCTCTGTAACCTAAAACATCATGGGGAGATAGTATTTGGCTCTCTTCTTCTCTCTCTTTCTGTCTATCTAAAGATAGGGAGCCTTTATATTTGTTTAAAGGTTGATCTAACGTGATCTAAGGCGACCACTACTATTAGAGGTTAGCTCTTACATTTGTGAGGTCAATGGATCAGTTTATGCTAGTTTGACCTAATTAGCTTTTGCCTAATTGGGTCTCAATTTTTCCCAAACATTGTCTGTAAATCTCCTTTGTTCGAGGATTTTGTCCTAAAGGATATTGGTCATTCCAATATCCTGGTTTTCCCATTTGAGTGCTTTTTAATTGTTCGGTGTCTGATTTGAGTCTTAAGCCGAATTTAGTCCTTCTTGGACAATGGACACAATGGATATTTCTAGCATTTGCTAGTCTATCTACAGAAATGTATAGTGATACGCTTTAATATACATATTGTAAATATATATTTTTACAATATATTTGTCTTGTATTTTAAATAAGTTATGAATATGCATTTTCAAATTATACATTTTTACAACATATTTGTCATATATTTAATTGACAGCTTTCATTTAAATGGGATCATAGATTCATCCACACAAATATTTTCTTTAATTATTAGCTGTGAACATCTATTCTGGAAAGTTGTTATGATCAGCCTTACTCTCTTCAGTTTATCATTGTTGTCATGCTCATCAGAAGTGTTGACTATGTGCAAATTATTCCGCAGCTTTTCAAATCGATTTCTGCACATGTTAATTTTTTCTGCAAGCGGTACCTTCATACTTGCCCAAGTAGCAATGGGAAACAAAAATGACGTGACATCATTTTTTGGTCATTTTTTCCAAAAACACATCTCACGTCGAACAAGACGTCATTTTTTGGTCATTTTACTGACAAAAAATGACGAACTCAAAAAATGACGAAAAAATGACGTCATTTTACTGACCAAAAAATGACGAACTCAAAATGACCAAATAAAGACCAAAAAA
>JAQGAE010001516.1:0-22570 GCA_034696685.1 Julus scandinavius
CGCATGCTCAGTCCCTAACTTTTCGGTTAGCTGCTCGGTTTCGTTCGGTTTCGGTCAAGTGGGAATCAGGCATTAATAGGTGTACAATTTTGATATTTACATATTATTTACAAAATGGCGGCTGAAACAAACCCTGAGGGCAAACGTTTTTGCATATGTTTGTAATGTACGTCTTGGTGGAGACCTGGCTTTATATTTATCCTTGTTAGACTAAAAATCTCTATTGACAACAAATAATACTTTTTCATAGAAATATCAATTTATGCAGGCAATTAATTGTGAATAAAATGAAATTCCTGGATATGTACTATGTTTAGGTATCGGGTATTTTAAGCAAGAAAATTGTCGCTTGGAGTGTTTTCAACCAGTGTGCCGGAAAAATTTTAGGCCTAGTTAAGTGTGCTTTTAAAAAAAATTCCGATTTTGGAAAAATGTTTTGAATTTTTTTCCCTATAAAATGTACTAGGCACTATTAGATTATATTATTGAAAAAGCGATTTTCCCATATTTTAATGAGAAAATGAACCAAAACCTATGTATACTTAAAAATGTATGGTTGTGCCGTGACAATCATGGCTCATTGTTCGATGTACCACGAGATGTTAGCACCATTTTGTGTTCCTCGTGTTGAAAAATACTGGTCTAGACTATACATGTTCTAGATACTTTTATTCCATTAAAGTATGAAACAATCAAAAAGTAGGATTATTTCTAAAGTGAATTGGAATGCTATTTGGCTCTAGTCCAAACAACCATTCTTTACGATTCAAACAACCCAGGTAATACCGAAAACTAGGCAGGTTGGTGGGAAAAATCTTGTAAATGGGGAAATTTGTAATTAATAAAACAAAAGAGGTTGATTGTCAACGCTTTATTTGCCATCAAGGCAATTCGGCCTGCTTGGGAAGTGGGTTGCATCAATTCAAATCAGTCTCCAAGTGGGCCAAGGCGCCGATTTATAACCCTATGATTTTCACCTTGAACTGTCCCAAAAGTAGGCCAGCAACGGAAAAGCGACATAGTCTATCGGCCTTTGATTCGGAAGACCAGGGTTCAATTCCCGGGTCGCCTGCCATTACTGGTTTTTCGTGGTTTTCCACAGTTGTTTCCAGGCTTCTTCTCGGCTTCTCCAAGGAATCTTTTAGGGTTCTGGAAGAATCTTTGGTCTGAGATATAAATTATAATTTTTACGTGGCCAGAATTGTGTTTTCAAGCAAAAGATTCGGTTGTCAAATTGTCAATTTAACACGTTTGTAACACGTCATCAGTGATGGATGGTCAGAGTTCACTCCGGATGTGAAGGCTTCACTGCATAGCAGACATGCACTGAGTGATTGCCCTTCTCCAGAGGAGGTTGAATGGATGTCCAATCATGTATATCATGCTAAAGAATCCTTAGCATGTATTCTTAAAAGTGAAATTAGAATGTTCCGCGAAAAACGGCGCTCCTTGACGTGAAGCGACATCTGTTGTCTGTATTTCACTCTTGCTTAATTGATGACGAGGTGCGATTCTCAGGTTCAACTTCCTGCGATAATTACTTAATTGGCGTTTAGTGTCAAGTTTGCTGTGGGTTTTCCCTGCTAATTAATTCTTGGGTTAATGACAGACTGTAAATTGCAAGAACCTGGTTTTTACGAATACTAAACGAATATGCAAGACTTTTTGACCGCTTCTCGTAAATTAAAAAAAGAACAAAAAAGTATATCATTTTTAAGGTTATAAATTAAGTGATAGAAAAAAATCTAAAAAATAAAAATGAAAATTCTATGGATGCTGAAATTAGTCCATGTGTATCATGTGAACTAATTATTACAAGCAAATATAAACTAAATGTTGCTGAACGTTAGACCTAATCCTTTATTTATGTCTGGGAATGTAGTTTTTCTGTCAAAAAACACAAAACTGATCAAGGCACTCTATATTTTTTCAAGATTAGTTTTGCCACTTTCTTCCAATATAGACTTCCAGACAAATTCTTTTGTCCGATTTCTATATAATTTAAATGCCACCTTTCAGAAATTCTTGTGAATGGAGCCATATGCTATTTGTTTATTCATTTATAACCTCTCGATAATATATATTCCATGACGAGAAAATCGATCTTTTCTCTGCAATTGTCGATTTATCGACATGCCATATGTCCAAACACGTGGCTAACAATTTTATTTCCATTAATATCGAAGTGTACGATAAAAACGTGTAAATTATACATGTGTGTTATACAATAATGATGACACGATAAATTTCCAACATGGCTAAGTGACCATTCTTATCATTTAATGATGAAAACCCGCTTCAAAAGCAAAGCAAATCAAGTGAAAGACACGAGGTATTGCCAGAATGGAGGATGTTGTTGTTGTTGTTGTTGTTGGTTGGGGTTTAGGGGCCCAAAGGCATCCAAGGCCAGGAAGAGCTCAAACAATGTTGGGTTTATATCCCCATATCTAGCATACCAGACGAAATATACACATACACAAAAAGCAAACACAAAAAACACTGAAACAAAGTTTCTAGCATGTTTTTTTCCAAATATGTGTCAACAAATTTAGAAAACACACGAGTGTACGCACCTAAATACACATTTCTTGAAACAAGGCGGAGCTTCATATTGGCTGGTACAGCTTTTTTGTCAACGTCTGTATTTCACGATGTAGACGATTTGACCAAGTGCTTTCAGGTTCACAGACGACGTTTCAAAACTGAAAGCACATGGTGCGATGATCTACGTCATCATGTACAGTCCATGGCAAAAGCGCCTTACCAGGAAACATGTTGGCACATTTTTTACTTTGATCTGGACCGCCTCTCGAGCGATCGCTACGAAAATGTCAGTTTTTGACACATTGTTTCACAAACACTTCTGGACACATCAAGGTTTTTTGTGTATGCTTTTTGTGTCTTAATATTTCGGTGGCGCATGCCGACCTTTACATTGCATTTGGCTATCTTGAGCACGCTTTGTCAAGTTTTCTGTGCAGCTGTGATATCTGGGTATCTGAATATCAAGTATTCTTTGGTAGGTTTAATATTTTGAAAATATCTCCCAACCACCTCTTTGAATGTTTGGATTAAGTTTTGTGTTTGGTAAAGCTTTTTATTACTGTAGAAGTTTTACTTTTATTGGCGTCCTTTTGGTATTTTAAGTATGCACATTAAGTACAAATAATCACTGTGTGTAATAATCTCTCGAAATTCGTCACTTATTCTTGTTTGTCAAATCACAAGTTGTATTATTTTGTATGTCCTGGTGCGATGATTAGGCACAAACAACCTGATTAGCGTCGCTTTCAGACAAACATTCGTGGAAACGAATAAAAAGGCGCAATTATTCGCAAAATTTAGTCTTTTATATGAATTTCTATTCCAGTTGTCTTTCCATTTTTTTTTGGTTTGGTCTGCACAAAAAATGTCCCGGTACCCTAGTTATTCACACCTCGTCACGACCTACAAACAATATGTGTATGTTGTTGATAGTTTTGCTGTTCTGATTGTAAACTTAATTATTTCCAGGTGACTTTGTGAACGGGAAATACAGTGATATGTTGCGACAGGAGCACAATCAAGGTAGTCATTGGTTAATTTGATTCTTTTATATACATCCTCCAGTTTTTTTTTTAAAACACCTTTCCGAAACTAGTCATGAGAAGATTCTAGGTATTTCAAAATTTAGATTCTGAAAGGGTTCATGTGTGGCTCCAGGTTTTATCAGTCTTGAAACATCCCAAATATTGCATTTGATCTCTGTTTTTGAAAACAACCAATGGATATCATGCCAAGAATTCTGTTGACATTCAAGTTTAACAATTAAAAAAATGGAACCTTTAGGACCTATAAACCTAGTATAGCAGGCGATTGAACCTCCCTATAAGAGTTTGCAAGAGAAACCCAAGTAGGCCATTCTTTGAAAATTTCAACAAACTTGCTAACAATCGTAGAACGGATTGTGGAATGAATGAACATAATAATTGAACATCTCGACAACTTACCAGATTGTGACTTCCTTAATGTCCGGTGTTGGAATTGTAACCTTCGGTGGATATTAGATGAGGCACTGGATAATGCCTTCCAGGCAACCAATTGGTTCTTGTAACTGGTCTGCAGTGATGGGATGATGGCTGTTGTGCAGCTGCTTAAAAGGATCCATATTCATGTACTGTTCGAAGAATTGGATGGTAACAGCTGTGCTTGCTATTGTGTAATTACAGTAATAAGGGTTTGCTGGAAATCTGTCCTAATAATTGTATGTTTCGATTTGTGTATACATGAAACACACGGTCTCTGTTAGACTTGGCATGACATGGCAACTTCATGTGCTGCTGTTGTGAACTTGTGACGCTATAGTTACCATCCTTCTGACGTCATATTGGAAACGACAGATGCAGAACGATACATGGTGATCCGTGTTTCGTAGCAGTTAGTTATAACTGTCCTGAATTAATTTTTTCAGTGAATCTTTTGTGATTGACCACAACTAGTTTATTAAGTTCAATCTGCTTTAGAGAGTTAATAAATGTTCAATTAACCAATAAAGTCACAATTGACGTAGGAGCAATTATGACCTTTTAAATTATTTGATTTTATGGTAGTGAGTTGAATTGAATAATTTGAAATAGTAAATTAAGTTTAATTAATTTGTATATAAGATGCTCACTTGAACGCCCATTGGTTCTATTATAGCAAATGATTTTCTTATTTGACTTCGAATATTAATAATAAGTTTGGTTTCAAGGTTTAATTATCGACTTATATGCCAGTAAGTGACAGAAACCAAAGTTAGTTTTATTTGGTTGCTCGTGTTTGATATGAACGATATATGTTTGGAACTTTTGGTAAAATACTTGGCACTGAAACTCGGCATAACTACTTTCATGAAATCCGGTAAGAACTTGAGGTCGATCTTATGCCTAGTACACACTGCAAATATGTTTGTGATATGTTGATACCCACTGAAAGTTCATTTGCTTATAATATGTGGATTCTAACCAGATTTCGGCAACCAAGTTTCATGAAACTGAAACAGGGTTTCGCAAATATGTTTGTGATATGTGGATACCCACCAGATTTCTGCAACCAAATTTCATTAAACTGAAACAGGGCTTCACAAATATGTTTATGATATGTGGATTTCTACCAGATTTCGGCAACCCAGTTTCATGAAACTGAAACAGGGTTTTGTAAATATGTGTGTGATATGTGGATTTCTACCAGATTTTGGCAACCCAGTTTCATGAAACTGAAACAGGGTTTTGCAAATATGTTTGTGATATGTGGAAACCCACCAGATTTCTGCAACCAAATTTCATGAAACTGAAACATGGTTTCGCAAATATGTTTATGATATGTGGATTCTAACCATATTTCGGCAACCAAGTTTCATGAAACTGAAACAGGGTTTCGCAAGTATGTTTGTGATATGTGGATACCCACCAGATTTCTGCAACCAAGTTTCATGAAACTTTTGACTAAAAAAACGTGTTTCGATGAAACATTTTGGTGATCTTTCAAGAGGCGGTGAAGATAAAAGGAGATCAATGAAACATTGTTTCATGGTTAAGGCGCTCCTACCAAGGTCTTTATACTCCACGTGCTACTAGGCGAATATCGTTTTGTGTGTTCACCCTAGTATAAGCGTCGTCTGGAATGAAGCACGTGGAGCAAACCTTTATCAGCAAACTGTTCCTGTGTGGACAACTAAATTTGGAGAAACATCAATACGCAAATATGTCAATGAAACAATGTTTCAACAACTTATTTCGATGAAACTTTATTTCAGTTTCATGAAACATGCAGTGTGTACTAGGCATTACACAAAAGTAAGTACTCTTAACTTGTGCGCTTTTACGTTGTGAATATTTTTTTTTCTACGAAAGGTGATGTGCATTTTATGGTCAATTTGTACGCATTCTTGGAGTTTACTTTGAATGACATAAGTAGTTTCCAACAAACTCAATTCGCTACAGGCTATAGTTTTTGCGCCCAACCCTTTCTGCACACATTCTCTCACGTGCCCGGTGACACGCGTTTTTTCTTCTTCCAAAGTATATATTTTTTCCTTTGTAAAAAATGCTGGGGAAAACCGAAAATATAACCTCTGCCAATAACCCCATTGTATATATTTTTTCGACGCCAGGAGCACTGCAACATGTCCTGTTGACATATTATGCCAGTTAGGAAATGACAGTTCCTGCTAGATTCTACTGTAATTGAATCTCGATCCCCACAGAAGTTATGGCTAATCTTAAAGATGGTTAGGAAATCGTGGGAATGTAAGAATATAAGTGGGAATAAATGTCGATTGTGAGGAGATGCTTCTGAGATTTCTAAATTGTGAGTATCCAAGAATTAGAATCTTAGATCATTCTCAATAGCCATGTTGGGGAATTCTAGGCAGTTATGAAGAATATTGGGCAATAATGCAATCGTTACTTCCTTGGTTCTGGAAAATCTTAGATAATAGAAAGGGGTGAGCTAATTGAATTCAACCTTTCTTCAGAAGAATCTTGGTGAATCTAATAAATCGAGTTAATTCAAAGCAATCTTGAAAAACCACTAGATTCTTCTTGTGAGGTTCATTTTTTGATGACTACAGGGAATTTCGCACAAGTCATAGATGATTGTTTAGTTAATTTGAGTCTGATTCTAAATGAGAATTTGAATTATTCTGAAGAGAAATTTGGATGGTTCAGAAAGGGATTATTAGTGATTTCTTGGATGACTCTTTTAAAAAATACCGTCGAACCCAAACCGGCCATCATGAAGAATTCTAAAGATTCTACAGAGGAATATCGATAATGCTGTAGTGGATTCAAGGCTTGGGTGATTCTCGAGGAAAATTAGGATTATTCTGAAGCATAATTCCTTTATTATAATAAATGAGACTGTTGGATGAGAGTGTTCATCTTTCGGTTATTCTTCGTCAAGTCAGTGTTTGTACAGGAAAATTCTGATTATTCAAAATATGGATTCTGATGATTCAAAGGGATGATTTTGTTGATTTCAAAGGAGAATCATGGCGAATCCAAAGAAGGTCGATATTTGGAGAATTTTTACTATATTGAAGTATAATTTCTATATTATTCTAAACGAGATTGTTGGATGCTTCCTTATAGTTTTTCGCTGGGTTTTTGGAAGGTGCATTGACGGACTTTGAGTGATTCTAAAAGAGAACTGGAATGGTTTTAACAAGAACAAAGATAAAATGTTGGTAAATTCAAAAGAAGATTTGCAGAGGGAATCTTTGGAGTTCGTTTTGTTAAGTTGTCTTTCGGTCTCAGTTCAAATGACACCAGCTCCTGTAATACAGGTGGAAAACTACCAGACATAAAATTCAGTAGCAATGTACAACGCCAGCATGCCTGCCAGCTGAAACAATTGTCTATCATTGTTGTTGGTTTTGTAGGAACATTTCAAATAGTGCTTGACACGCTGTTCCATCTTCGGGGACTTATAAAACAAATGCGAGATTCCCACACAATTCCGAGACTCCCCAGCCTTCGTGTCCATTTGCGATTTCATTCCAAATGAACTGCGAACATGTTTGCGTGTTGTATTCAAAAACTAGAAAAAGATGTCACGTGAATGACATGGAGCCAAAGGGAAGATTGGCTGGGATTCTGCGAAATTCAGAAACGGGTCACCATTTCACAGATTCACCAAGATTTACATTGCAGATTTGCACATCTGAAATTATCCATAGTGGGCCAGATTATCCTTTCACGTTAAAGTACAAGGATTCATCAGCAACGTGAATTGTATTATTTGGGGTACTCAAACGAACTTTTCACTTGGGCAGTTGGGCTATCTACATTTGACCCACATATGGTGCACATGCGCATTAGTTTCAAGTATATCTGCCAAGGTCCACAAGTTGTGTCTTTTGTGAAATGGGCACAAATGCAGCTTGCACAGACCTGCCAAGATGGACTGCAAGATCAACTTGCAGTAAAAACCTCCATTTTTCTCCAGCACTTCTACACTCCCCATTGCAGTAGGTCCAGCCAATTAGAAGGCGTCATTTAAAAAAACTCGGTCAGCACATGTACTACGGCCCCAATTAACTGAAAAACTGCTACATTTGCGAAATTTTGGGATCTGTTTGATTACCCTTAGCATTTAACATAAGAAATTGACGTGTCAAATTTCAAAAGCTCTGCATACTAGTCAAGATTCCATTAGAAAAAAAAAATGTGAAGTTTGGCAAATTAAGTTCTTTTATTTGAGATTCCATTCCCAAACAGAGCCCCTAACCGGATTTCAGGTTACGAAAATTATTGCATTATTCTAATATTTTTGGTTAATCATCTCCCCTTTAATCGCTCGTCATCGTGGTTATTAATTGCTTTTTTTTCGCTGATGAGGTCCCGGATGATTGAATAGCTATTTTCCCGTCAGTCCCCTCTGTGAGGGCATTCCCATCTGGGTTTTCCCGTGGCGTGACGTCACCACGTACCGGGAAGCGGGTTACCAGCAAAACATAATTAACTAATATTCAATAAATTCAATATAAGAGCAAAATAAACTGCATAAGGGGATTTCCGTTTTTTAACCTCGCTAAACGGGGACAAAAAGTGTAGTAGAAGTTCAATTTTTTTGAAGTATTATTTCCAAGTCGTGCAAATGGTACACGAGAATTCATTTAAGAATGTTTTTACTTTCCTAAAATCATTTATAAAATACTTGAAAGCCCGCCTATGTGTTGATGAAAAGAAATTGTTACGTACTTGCCTTACTTTATAAGTAAGTGGTGGACTGGACTGGGTCTCAGAATCCGGCAGCCAATTAATTTAACCATTCCTGTTCAATTGATAGCAACATGTATAATTTCAACTTCACTTTAGACAGTGGATTTCTTAGTCTTGTCTTTATGATCTTTAGCTTTGAAAATTTTCCCTAACATTGGACTTGAGCAACTGATAATGTGCAGATGACTTTATAAAGTTCATAAAGGTTACGATATGACTTGTCATTGAGTTTGTTGATTCCCAGGAATTTTAGTATACACGATGGGTAGCTAATATGGGTGCTACATTTGTGCACTTGTAACAACCCCATGGCTTAGACAGGAAAATATAGAGGAAGAAGTATGGTAGTAGCCCATTTTTAGAGGAACTTGTTGGTAATTCAGAATTTCTTCTTTGAAAAAAATTTGTTGGCTGCAAATAGTTGGCTGGAGTTGCAGACACTTTTTTTGAAGGTTTGGTAGAATGTAGACCTCAGTGTCCGTATTAAGTAATATAAATATATGTGACAATTTTTTAAAAAACAATAACTTGTAAAGGATTTTTTTAAAATTTAAAATGTGTTGTATATGTATTATTAAAAATGCTGTTACATTCTGTTTATGCATTTGTTCTGCTTACAATAAGTAGATAGTAATTTTATTTTTAAAAAACGTGCAATTTTTGTATGTAACAGTAAAAGATTAAAACTGATACAATACAAGTAAGAGACAGTATAATTTATTTTGAATACGAAAAAGCCATAGTCATCCCTATTATCTGAGTTTTCGGTTATTCAGAGTTGGCTTAATCCACATTAACTCAGATAATCAAGGTTCCACTGCAGCTGTTCATTACAGCCGGAATTACATAAATTTGATTATAAGTCAACCTTACGACTAAATGACGACAGTATCACCTCCTGTTGGCTATTTCTCAAGTAACTCCAGCACCAGCTTCGAATTAACTTCAAACAACTAAAGTATGTTTTTTAAACATTTCTTTTGTTTCTTTAATAAATGCATTGTAAACAAAACTGATTATTCAAAAGTGAAACAAGTTCGAGGGTTTCGTTAATGCGAAAAGCCTAAATATGGAAGGATTACATGATAGAACAGATTGCAGCATTTGAGTCAAGCAGATATTACGGAATGGTTGATTGATCACAGCTTTTTGATGACACTTCTGGAACACGGCAACACTGGCTGCATTCGTACAAAGGCCCCAGCAGTAAATAAAAATGTATGCAAGTCTGTTAAATCTTTCAGCGGTGAGAGTTCCTCCTGGAGGTTAGCCTCTGTTAAGCAGTAGTTGAGTTGTTGGAAATGCTGATGAGCTTCAAATTTTCCACAGGGTGGCACTGGTCACAACATCATTTGTTCTATGTGTTTGCACGATGCTGAAAGCCTCACAGATTTTAACATAATCGCGAAAACACGGCACAATTGTCAGACAAGCTGCGGTATTGCACAATCTTCGGCAGTTAGCCACTTGATGTCACATAGGATAGAAATCCTATTTGTTTGAGCGAGAACCAAGGATGGACCCAAAAAGAATGGCCATTCCAAGCAGAGGCTAATGACATGGTTCAGGGAGCATTAGAGCTTCACAATTAGAGTGAAGAAAATACAAAATCTGTACCTTAAATTAAAATTCAGGCGTTGAGATTTTTATATTGATGTTTACAAATTGTTTTTGAAATAATTGACAAACATACTTGATTTTAAATTATGTGATTGCATCTGAAGATTCTGATATTATCAAGACCATTGATCTAGACCAAAATGACCATTTCTTTTTCCGTCATCCCTTCTGGATCCATTCCAATTGATTTGTGGACTAGATAGTGTTTTTGAGGCTCATAACCAAGACATGTCTGGTACAACCAGATCAAGGCACCTCCCATTCTGTTTACTTCTTAAGCTTACCAAGCCGCGTCCATTGTTTTTTTTAGTTGCATCAGGCAGCTATTAGTCACAATCCTGCAAACATATGAAATCACTGCAACCTGCTTTGCAGTTTCGTTTCCAAAATCACATGGTTAAGATTCCGTAGGTTTTACGACACATCGTGCCTCTCACAATTCGTCCTAAACGTTCATGTTGTATGATATACAGTCAGACCGTTATTTGCAAATGTTGCCATAAAAATATTCCTGGTTTAGCAATCACCACAATATTTGCATGTGTGTTTAATAACCCAATGATGAATTCATAGCTATAGTATTATCTTTGTAGCTACCCTGTTGCCAGATATCATGGAAAAATGGGGTGCCTCTATCATTTTGGCAAGGACTGTATATAAAAATCTCACTTTTGACAATGGATGAAAATTAAGGATTATGATAAAAAAAAATGCCTTTCTTGGGTAAAACGTAGCACAGTTTGGAGAAATAAGAAAATCAGACTTGAATATACGAGTTTGTCTTTGAATATTGTGAATGTGAGATGTTAAATGGGTTGTAGCATGTTTTTAATTTAATTGCTATAATTTGAAAGAAAATTGCGTTTATTATAAATGGTTAGAATAAAAATGCTGTTTTTTCCTGTTCTTTATTGAAAATAATTACTTCTTAATTATAACCTGCTTCAGGAAAGGATAAGATTTTAAAATATTTGGATAAGAATTATCTCAGTTATTAGTGAAGCAATTGGTAAAAAGAAACATTTTCTAACCAAACAGAAATATTGGCGAGGGGTGTTAGCCAGTTTCATTATTTAAAAAATAGCTTATTTTTATTGTAAAGGGAAGAAGACTACCCCTTTGAAGAATTCAGTAAAGGACGAAATGTGAAAGGCTGATGATTTTGTGGATCCAGTTAAACTGTTTCGATCGCCTACAACCATTGATGACATCAGAACTTGCCAAACTGATAACCGGATATGGAAGTCTATTTTCTCAGTCCAAGATGACCGTCTCGGTTGTCTGGTGACAAGCAACATACACTGGTGCGATCAGTTAAGACTGTTCTCTGGTGCATACTTCTGCCAGTTTTGGGCGTCGTTGTTGATCTGCTCGATGGCCAGTGGCAACATGCCGGCGCCACGGTTCATCATGTGCACTGCTGGGTGAGAACCCCAGGAGGGATAACTCGTGTGTGATAAGAGAGACATGTCGTCCTTGTCTGCATATCTGCCCTGTGGCGGCCCTGCGCCAAAGGAGCTTGCCCGCAGCCTATTGTTCTGCGCCATCAATGAGGCGCTGCCAACATGTGACGCCCAGGACTCCAGGCTGTTGGCACTTTCATCTTGTTCACTCTTCGACACCGTCGCCGACATGTCTTGGACGTAGCCATTGGTATGCTGGTGCTCGTTGCCATTGGTTGGCCCATATCCATTGGTCGCATCTCTGGTCAATGGCATGTGCCACGAGTAGCTGAGAGGGGGCAGGACGCCTGGATTTTGGCTTTGGCAGTACTGGTCCACCATGTTGGTCCTTGAGGTGGCCAAGTTGCCTTCGGATCTGGCTCGTGGGTCGCCAGAGTTGACTTTCAGACCGGTTGTGCCGTTCCCTACATATGCGTCGAGGGAAGACGTTCGTCGGCCATCGCTGGTGTCTGGGCTTAAATAAATCCTGTAAAAACAACAGAGAAAGCTTTTAGCACTTGTCAAGATTTGTAGTTGTTTTATTGCAGGATTCTATAGGATAAGGTCCAACTAGATTCTTAGAGACACAAGTTAGATTGAGTTAATTTATTTCGACCTCTACTAGTTTGCATGTCAGCCCTTCTTTGGTTACAAGTATGTCTAGTCTGCAATTTAGGACAGGCCAGTCACATTATTGAAATCCTATATTACAAAAACTGGCACAGACTGAGTTTTACTATAGAAATCGTGTAAAATACTAACCCTGGAGCTGAGCCTTTCCTCCCCATTACTGTTGCTGCCCCCTGTTGAGGCGGTTGCATCATCGTCGCCATCTGCCATGGTACGAAGGGGTACATGGGACCTCCAGGGAGTTGCCTGCTGGCATTTGGAAAGCCAGTGACGTTCTGGGAACTGCTTACATTTTGGAAGCCATTGGCATTTTTGGCAGCACCAGTATATTCATTTACCACAGCGGTCCTTGGACTCACATTCCCCGAGGGATCTGTCCTGACATCGCCTCGGGGGCAGGATGCAATGGCATCAGCAAATGTGCCCTTGAAAACTGACTCCTTTGTTTTCAATGTTGAAGATTTATCGACGTAATCTTCTGTGGAACACGTGCGCTCTCCAGAGATCTTGCGGATCGGCAATTGCGTCTCTGGAGCCCCTTGAACATATTGTTCAGTGTCGGCTGTCCGTTGTTCTGACAAGCGCCTGGCTGATTCAGTTGTATCTCCAGCACTATCTCCACTATATTCGTCAGTCAATGATGTTCTGGTGTCACCACCCCAAAACTTGGTCTCAGGGATGCTTTGCCCATAGTGCCCGAATGGCTGTCCGTATGACAGATCATTCATAGGTTTCTGGTCTGGTAAGGGTCCGGTTCCTTTAGACGCCTCCCAGAGACGGGTGTCAGCCATTCTCCTCTGGATCTCTTCCAGGCTGTCTGGTGGCATATAAGGCCAGTTGTTCTCGTTGAAACTCTGAAGGTTCATGGTTTCGTCGTTTTCTTCAGGCTCCTAAATAAACAAATTGAAGTCAGAATTATCAATAAAATTGAAATAAATGAATAATTCTTGAAGTTTCTTTAACAACTTGAATGAAAACAGGGATGTATGTATGGATTCATACAAAGATATGCAGGGATCTTATAAGACTCCTGCAAATAGAAAACTTACAGAATGCATTGTGGATGATCTGCTTTGGCGATAGGCAGCTCCAGCCATTTGTGAGCCATTGGGTAACCGATGGTGGGCACTTCCATGTACATTTTGTGGGATAATCTGCAAAAGCAAATCATATTAAAGTCAGTTCTTTTTCAAAACATGTCAAAACTTAAATGATCCTCTTCAGAAAAATGTACAGTTGCAATTGGTTGATCACCAACCTCCGGTTTCTGGTTACCGTAGTTGACGTAATTTTTAACACAGAAGTTAAGAGGAAATGGAAAGTTTCCATCTTGCCGAATCGAGTCTGGATTTATATTGCCAGCTGCCCATTGGTTGCTGGTAAACGGGATATTGGTGGTAGTGAATTGAGGTGTTTGGAGTATATCGTGGACAGGGCGATTATTCAGAGATGCCAAGTTGCTACCGGAATTCTGAAAATGAATGACAACACAGAAATGAATGTGATATACATTATGGATGTTGCAACTCCATGTATCCTATTATACTGGGTTCTTCCAAAAAAGACATTTTCATGACATTTTTGTTGGATATCCTGACGACTGAAAATTAAAAAATCTGACTATATGCACAACTTTTTGTGAAAGTTAGTCAAAGAAATTGTTTTAGAACACAATTTACAATGCAAATGATCGATTGGCAAAAGTTGAACAGATGATGTCAAAACTAGTAAAAAGAATAATTCCACATTTGTGTAGATGCAAGTCGGTTTGAGTTTGTTTGTTTGGTGATTTTTAACATTTGCCTATTTCTGCAACACGAGGGTTAAACACCTATGCCAGGGGATGAGCATCTATCACCTACCTAGAAATCTTGCTTACAAAGGGAACTTCCACCCCCTCTCAAGGGGTCTTTAAAACTTCTTAACAAAGATTTTGCAGTATCACCACTGAAAGTCTTTGTTAGGCTCACCTCTTTGACATTGGAGAAAAATGCTTTGGCACATTGTCTTTGCAGTTTGCACGTCTCAGTCATCAAGACCAATGTCCGGAGGAGATTGGGAACGTCTATCGCTGTGTCTCGCATGTCCATGCGCACGTTGTCCAGGAAATCTAGAGGATCCTGCTGCAGTTTTGCTTCATCTGCATTGCTCAGAGTTTTAGGTTGAATCACGAACAGTCCATTACTGTTCTGCTTGGTGAATTTTAGCGTGAGGGTACCAGGGGCTTTTCTTCCCACCTGTAACAACAAAAATGAAAAATAATATGAGACATACCCATATGGAAAAAATATATTGCAATATATTTCCAATATATGACAAATATATTGTTAAAATATATAATTTGGTAATGCATATTCAAAATGCATATGACAAATATATTAAAAAAATAGTTTGGAAATGAATATTCAGAATATATTTACAATATATGACAAATATATTGTAAAAATAAATAGTTGGAAATGAACAGTGCCGTAACAAATTTCGGCGAATTTTAGTGTGCTGCAACAAATGTAGGTATATTTTAGTGTGCCGCAACAAATGTTGCCATATTTTCGTGTGCCGCAACGAACTTAGGCGTATTTTAGTGTATGAGGTTAAGCTGTTGTACTGGGAAGTTAAGGTATGTAGGTTCAATCCCTGCTGAACGTGATGGTGTTTTTTTATTTATTTACACTGGATACTTTTAGAATTAAGGACCCATTGGCATATGAGAACCATATACATATGGAACCTGTGGATTAAGGCTTATGATTTCAGAAAAATGTGTTATAAATTTTATATATTTCCATATATTTCCAATATATTTTAAATATATTGAAATCAGGCCAATTTCAGTATATCGTCCATATATATTTTTTCCATATGGGTAGGCGATTTTTATCATATAATCCAAGATTCATAATTCGGTTTCAATTGTACTTTCTGGATAGCTACCTGGAGCAGTTTGTTCATTTTCAGAAACAATTCTTTCAATATTCAACAAACCCATAATGTGGTACTTGTGTAGAATTGTCAAAGTTCCAGACAACGCCAATCCCCAACTAGGGCCAACTTTAGGCCTTCCTACCGTAAGAGATGTAAAGGAAACTGACTACGCAATTCTGCATGGTTCGTACTATTTTGGAATACTGCGCTCCAATTTGGAACCCTCACAGGATGGTTCATATTCAGGATATAGAGATGGTCCAGCATAGGGCAGCCAGATTTGTTAAGGGCAGTTGCCAACATTCTGCGAGAATGACAGAAATTCTCCACTCTCATTATTGGGACCAAGTTGTCCAAGTTGCTACTGACGTAGGCACATTCTTCTGAAATGATTGGGTACGACATCTCACCCCCTACCATATGGAATTTATTTGCTGACTATAGGGTACTGCGTGAATTATTGTCCATCTGTTTAAAATGCAACTGACAAATCTGCAATTGACAAATCTGCCATTATAAAAACGCGTGGGTTGCAAAACAGGACAAGATTCAGAAAAACAAAATGCAGTACATTAATTTAATGCTGTTCTTAAGTGTCGTGTGACCCGGTTGACTTCTCGGAGTGTGACATTTGGTGAACCTTCTACTAAACTTCCTAGAAACATTGTACAAGTATACAAAAACATTACAAACCCATCACGTATATTTTAGGAATGTATTCTTTTGTTTATAGTGTAGGTAAAGGTTTTTTTTCTGAAATATTAAAACCTGGGTGGGGTATTTTGTGATAATCTTGACGGAAATCCTGCTTTATATGCAATTGTATTTTCATAAATTTTTTGAAAGTATATCAAATTTCGACAATATCATGTACATAGACACATTGATTTATGCTTGCATTGAATAAATCATTTTCTCTGATTTCCTTTGGGATAACCATAAGATCTTCAAGGGTTTCCCTACGGGATCCTTTAATTCTGAAGATTTTCCTTGTTCCTTTCGAAGAATTTTTTTTTCAAACTAACAAACATTTGACATCTGCATTTTAAATTTAGTGGCTACATAAGTTACCAGATTCTTGATTCAATTTACTTATTCTCACTTTCGCGAATTTTGAATCTTTTTTTTTACGATGTATGGATTTGTAGAGTTTGAAGTTAAGATAATTCAGATTGGGAATTTTAGATTTTCTCAGGTTAGATATTTAACACTACATTTAGAATATTAGAGTTATAGTATTTCTTGATGTTAAGAGTTCGGAATGTCCAGATGTTTTTTTTTATTTTTAGTTTTTTGGATTCTGAGATTTGTATATTACTTGAGTTTTCGAATTTCTTCATGGTTAATTTTGAAAATGGTATAGTCTAGTCATTAGATTGATTTATTTCATGTCTATTTCCTCATATTTCGTGAATATTTTGAGCCTTACACGTGACAAATTTCAGCAAACTGAGTTTGCTTTATTATACCGTAAAATGGTTTGAAATCTGTTATTTACGCCTCGTCTGGCTTGATAAATGTTTAAAATGACAAACATTGCATACAAGATTTACCATAAACAAAATTGCTCAACGATTTTCAAATAATTCGATACAAATGATTTTTGCGAATTAATTTTTCTTTAAAAAAAAATAATTTCTTAGTTTTTTGGATTCCATAGTTTCTTGATAATTTTCATTATTTGTTTGTATATATAAAAAAGAAATAACGATTCAAATCTACATACAAACGAGTTTTAACAAAACGGAAGCGTATAGCAGTCAAGGCCTAAACAAACACATAAATACGACTTAAAAAAAATGGAGTTAGCCTTGAAATTCAAAATTTATTTTAAAACTAAAAAGTCTACTTTTACACATTTTCTAATGTCTGAAAATGATATACTTACTTGAAAGTGCATTTCCCCAGCAAACATGGAATCCACGGGGTTGTACAAATGAATGATGATGTGGTCCCGAGTTCGTACAGGAAAACCCTGTAAATTATGAAAAAAATCGTATTTAATTTATAACTGCGAGTACAGTTTTTAAAAGATTAAAACATTGAAAAAAATTGTTACATGATCAGTTGAACAAATAATTAGACGAGAACAATTTAAGGACAATCAAATTATTCTCCTTAATTTTGGTAGTATACTTTTAAGAACTTAAACTGTGTATAGCTTTGAATTTGCACTTTTGTAATTGTTGTCAATTTTGATAATTATTATATTATATAATGTCTAACATAGCTAAATGAGTCGAAATATTTTAGAAAAAATTAAATTGAACGGTTTTAGCATGAAAGATGGATATTGCTGTGAAGTATAATAACTTCATTTCACCATGTTTCAGTTGCCATTTATTGCGATTTTCAGCCTAACATTGAGAAATACAAGTTTTTAGAATGTTGTTTACATAATTTTGTCAAATTCATGAACCCAGGAATAAACTGAAATATTCCACCTACAAAATTTCAAGCGTTAACATTTTACATACACAGCCAGTTAGTTAAACCACATATCCTGACAATTTTAGATAATATGACAATTAATGAATACGCGAAAAATGTTTTAGTAAAAAGTGTGTCAATGCTCCCAAACTGTATTTGACTAAAGTTATAATTCTTATCAAATTTTTGGTTTCATAATTTTTTTTGAAAAATTCAGATTTGTTTTAATATATTTATTTATATGCTATTTGTTTACGAAATTAAATACTTTATTTTTACAACTTTTCACACTGTACTTTTGAAAACGTATGCAAAGTTTAAAAACAGAATTGGGTTTATGCAGTATGTTATCATTTCACAAAACGCCATTTTTTACTTCCTAGCATCTGTTTTCCATAAACATTAAGCCAAGCCTTGTAGAATTACTAATTGATCTGTGACATCATTAATTTCAATTCGGTACTTCGTCAGATATCTGGCACTGAACGTCAACTCTATAAACAACTGGTGTTTTTGAAGGTCTCGAACCTCGACCTTTTCTTAAAAATCCTTTCTGGTGTCGATTTCTGGAAATGCCAAAACTCGGTTTTTGAGACAGCCTGTATGTGTTCGGCCAATCCGACCGCTTCTAGCCAGATTTCTTAAAATTACAATTAATCATTCTGCCTTTCAGCAAGAAAAGTGCAACGACCCTGAGGGAGGCGGAAACATTCGACATTTTTTCGTATCAACGAGCGATTGATACCGCCGATTTTTCCTGATGAAGGAACTTTGGGAAGGGGAAGTATAATTCGTGAATCAAATTTCGAAATATTGCCTTCCTTGGCGTTTGAACTACTTCAGTTTTATTATTATTGGTAGTACTAAAAAATGTACTAGTTATATCGAGCTATATCCTCCGAGAGGCTATTAGTTTCAACCGGAAATGCTGATGTGAACCGGCAAATTACTTCCGCGCGCACGCGCACATTCACCTCTGTCGAAATGAGCGTTTCTGGTCGGAGCTACTAGCCTCGCCCGACTATATTATTATAAATGAAAATTGTCAAGAAAAAAATACGAGCATTCGGAAAGCAAGTTCTTCGCCCCTTTTCCGAATATTTACAGAAGTGGAGAAGAGAAGGCCATTGAGGGGCCCTGCATTCTCCCTCAGCCTCAGGTACAAGCCCCTTCGAGGATCCCCGCAAATCGCATTGAAATTCTTGTTGGATAATTCGGCTATTAAGCATTTGAAGGATAATTACTTGGCAACACACGTTGTTGCATGTTCTCGAAGTTGATTGCAACACAGTTTGCTCCGGATCGCTGGGATTCAAACTTTATTTTTGCTGTTGTTTTTCTTGGCACGTTGTGTTTTCAAACAAATGTGTCGCAACCGTTGCCCAGACAAGATTCTGTAGATTGCCAGGTGAGTCACCCAAGTTTAACTTGCAAATTCTTGCCTACTGAATATTTTCAGCGGATCTTGACTGGTTGTAGCACAAGTTCGAGATGTTTGGCGACAAATTTGTTAACAAATCTTTGGAGAAACTTCGAAGCACTTTCAGATTATTTGGAGGATTCAACAGAATTTTCAAAGGATTTTATGCATGGAATCTATTAAAAGTGCATTTTGGGTGATTGTGAAGAGTTGGCTGGTTATTGAATGATTATCATAATGCGAATACTCTAGTGTGAATCCAAAGAGAATCTTCTTGGATTATTCAAAATAAAACTTTCTAGAGCTTTCAGATAAAATAGACTAATTTGAGAGAGTCTTCTGTAATTCTGAATATAATCTTCACTGAATCAGAAACTAATTTTGTACGTGAATCTTGAAGCGATTTACCCTCATTGGTTGCATGGACTTGGCCGTAAGGGTTTTCACATAAAAAATGCAGAAGTACTGCTTCAATGTCAATTGCTCGTTAAAGTTTTAATAGCTGTGCAAATTTTGATTATTTTGGGGTTCTGACTGGGGATCAAGGAGTTTCATGTAGATGGAGAATTTGCTCTATCTCAAATTATTTTCCTATGAAATATTTTTACGGAATCTCCTGGAAAACCCAACAATCCTTTCTATAAATCAAACTATAGAAAGGAAAACTGGGACGACCGTGGTCAACAATTTCCAATTGACGTCATTCAGCTGCAACTTTATTGCCAATTGTTTAGACAATAAATTTAGGGATAATTACTTCTGACAATTCAACAGTTTCGCACTCTGGACACATAGGGCGTATAGAATCTCAACTTTGTTGAGCTTTGAGTTTCTATGCTTTTATTACCATAGAGTAGCTTTTTGAAATGAAACATAATTCTCTTTTAGCTTGAAGTTATGTTTGATGTTTTACTTTTTTTTTTAAATTGGCAGATAGTTTTATGAATTTTCTAATTTAGTGCCTTCGTCTTTCTAAATGTTGACAGCAAGGCTTATGATTTTCCAACCCACTTCTTTAATAACATTGCACAACATTTTGGCTAATTACGCCTTCATCAGATGCTGAATTGAAAAGGAACACACGGATTTTTGAAAAATACACCACCATATGCATTGTTATGGTCAGAATTAAGATAAACCTACCTACACTAACTGTGACACCATGCGTTTTCATTTATTGACTGAAAAAGTTTTCTTATCATTTGTACATTTTTTATCACGGAAACCCTATTGCAAGATCAGTGGTTACATGTGGGGTATTTGAATTACTGACAATATATTTCATTTGTGCAGTTTTTCAAACCAAATAATATTGACAACAAACGGTCAATATTGATTGACAGCAGCAAAATTACTCAGAACTTACCAACGCAATAGTATTGTCAGTATCAACAATGGTATCGTACGCATTGCACATGCATTCATCAGCATTGATCCTACCTAAATCTTGCAAAAAATGTATGTATATATGGATTGGAATCATACAAAAATATGCAGGGATCTTACAGGATTCTTGCAATCAGTACATGCAGGGTCTTGCAACCAGTGCATACAGGGATCTTACAGGATTCTTGCAATGCACTAATTGCAAGAAACCTGCAAGATCCTTGTATGCACTGATTGCAAGATATTTGCATGTACTGACTGCAAGAATGCAGTATACGATCAATGCAGAAAGATTTTTTTTTCATGATTCTAGCAATCAGTGCATGGATCTTGCAATCAATGCATACATGGATCTTGCAGGATTCTAACAATCAGTGCACATATGGATCTTGCGGGATTTTTGCAATCAGTGCATACATGGATCTTGCGGGATTCTAACAATCAGTGCACATATGGATCTTGCGGGAATCTTGCAATCACTGCATACATGGATCTTGGAGGATTCTAACAATCAGTGCACAAAGGGACCTTGCAGAATTCTGGCAATCACTGCATACATAAATCTTGCGGGATTCTTGCAATCAGTGCATACATAAATCTTGCAGGATTCTGACAAACGGTGCATACATGAATCTTGCAGAATTTTTGCAATCAGTGCATACATGGATCTTGGAGGATTCTAACAATCAGTGCACAAAGGGATCTTGCATAATTCTTGCAATCACTGCATATATGAATCTTGCAGGATTTTTGTAATCAGTGCATACAGGGATCTTTCAGGATTCTGATAATTAGTGCAAACGGGGATCTTGCCGTAATCTTGCAGAATTCTTGCAAGCAGTGCATACATTGGTCTTGCAGGATTCTGACAATCGGTGCATTCATGGATCTTTCAGGATTCTAACAATCTGTATCAATCCTGCCACAAATAAATTCAAAGTACCCTGTAACCCAGAGCAGAGCCTCCACCTGCACTCACCATGTGGCGCATCCTGCGCAAGAGGTTGGCGGTGGGAACGACCCACTCATGCTGGAAGCGCTGCGCATTGCCATCACAAAACTCGTCCTTGAGCTTCTCCAGGTCCTTCTTCAGGTTCTTGCAATACTCGGGGCCGTAGAATTCCTCGAAGCACTGGCCCCAGTGGGCGTCCTCCCTAGGACCGCTGCTCCCCATGATCCTCATACTCGGCCCATGTGAATCTCGGTGGCTCTTTTCACTTCTCACTATGATGACCAAACAATGGACGGATGTAGCGACCGCTTAATTTGGCCTCTCTGTACAAATACAAATAACAAAAACGTGTCTTAGCAAAGAACTTGTTTTGCTGGGCAGGAAAGCGGAACTAAGTACTCATTTCGTGAACTGCTGTGACGCAAGTTGGAGAGGCTAATAAATGCAAAAAACCAGATGAACTTGTCTGAGCATCCAGAAACCTGATGTGTTTTGTAAAATTTGGAGAATGTGAACACTCCATGTGTAGTTACTTCTTTTTTAACATGTACTCGTTCATGTTTTGTGCAATCGTCCATATCAAGTTTTTAGTTTTTGAATTTTGAAAAAGCATTATATTTGTAAACTCATGAGTTTATTTATTTGACATAAACTTGACTGAAACCAGGGCAATCGTTCCGAAAACTTTGGCTAAAGAATTAAGTGAACCGGTAATATAATAACATGTAATTAACGATAGCAATTAGCAGACAATCAAATTTAATGATATCAATCAAATGAGTCTGAATAATAATAATTATCAAAGTAATTTGTGGATTTAATTGAATTAACCTTATTCACTTGGCGCTCTTGACGGTAGCGGTGGACCTTTTAGGGTCCAAAAAAAAAAATTAAAAAAAAGTTGCATTTTTGGCATATATACTCTGCCTAACCTAACCTAACCGGTAGCGGTGGACCTTTTAGGGTCCAAAAAAAAAAAAAAAAAAAAGTTGCATTTTTGCCCATATATGCCCTGCATTTT
>JAQGAE010001517.1:0-22567 GCA_034696685.1 Julus scandinavius
AATGGCAAATTTGGGTCTCATCCTTTTGTCTATATGCCTAATTGCTCTGTCAATCAAGTATAAGGGTCATTGCGCGTTGCCACTGAATAATGGATTGGCAAGAGGTCAAGGGTAAAAGAGGATGGGATAAGTTTAACAATAGTGAAAATCAAACACGAAACCTACTTTGGTACACGCAATCTCTCAACAAACATGCTTAATCCACAAATATCCATCTTCATGAATATTATATTCCACTATCCTGAATCCTTTACTGATGAGTTTCTTTTCAGACAATTATTTATACGAAATAAGTCCAACTGGAATTTTAACATAACATGGTTCCCAAAGAAATGAAATTTGCAACTGACTATTCCAGATCTAACCCACTTCCCTGACTATTCCAGATCTTTCCAACTTCCCTGACTATTCCAGATCTAGCCAACTTCCCTGACTATTTAGATCTTTCTAATTTCAATGACTATTCCAGATCTATCCAACTTCCCTGACTATTCCAGATCTATCCAACTTCCCTCACTATATTCCAGATCTTTCCAACTTCACTGACTTTCCGGATCTATCTAACTTCCCTGACTATTCCAGATCTAGCCTACTTCCCTGACTGTTCCAGATCTAGCCAACTTCCCTGACTGTTCCAGATCTAGCCTACTTCCCTGACTATTCCAGATCTATCCAACTTCCTTGACTATATTCCAGATCTGGCCAACTTCCCTGACTATTTCAGATCTATCTAACTTCCCTCAGTATATTCCATATCTTTCCAACTTCCCTGACTTTCCAGATCTATCTATAACTTCCCTGACTATTCCAGATCAATCCTACTTCCCTGACTATTCCAGATCTATCCAACTTCCTTGACTATATTCCAGATCTGGCCAACTTCCCTGACTATTTCAGATCTATCTAACTTCCCTCAGTATATTCCATATCTTTCCAACTTCCCTGACTTTCCAGATCTATCTATAACTTCTCTGACTATTCCAGATCTTTCCAAATTCCCTGACTATTCCAGATCTAGCCTACTTCCCTGACTATTCCAGATCAATCCTACTTCCCTGACTATTCCAGATCTATCCAACTTCCTTGACTATATTCCAGATCTGGCCAACTTCCCTGACTATTTCAGATCTATCTAACTTCCCTCAGTATATTCCATATCTTTCCAACTTCCCTGACTTTCCAGATCTATCTATAACTTCTCTGACTATTCCAGATCTTTCCAAATTCCCTGACTATTCCAGATCAATCCTACTTCCCTGACTATTCCAGATCTTTCCAACTTCCCTGACTATTCCGGATCTATCCAACTTCCCTGACTATTCCAGATATTTCTAATTTCCCTGACTATTTCACATCTATCCAACTTCCCTGACTATTTCAAATCTATCCAACTTCCCTGACTAATCCAAGATCGTCAGGTTTTTTTATTTACATTTTTTACAAAATCATAAGCTCTGCCAAAACATAAAAAAAGTATTTATTACCTAATTTTAAAAGGAGATTTCTAATAGTTATGAAATATACAGAAAAAATATACTATTTTTAAAAGTGTGACTTTTCTACGGTAAAAGTGCGATTTTAAATGGTTACATACACGTAAATCGAAGATATAAACTAGCTTAATCATATAAACATAATCAATAATATCCAATGCCATGGTAACCATAATTAACTACATCTATATGTTTAGAGTTCATTGACTTTCATCTAAACCTAACAATAAATTGTCATGCATCATAAGCAGAACTAAGCGAGAGGTACATAATTTAAGCTTCATGAATGTTTAATATTGAAATTTATTAAAAATGCAATCGTATGTTTTATGATGTAAACATTTTATAGGTTTATCGAATATGTTTTCAACTTTATTTGCATTTCGTGAATCTCTAAATGGTGGGAGTTGTCAGAGTCAAAATTGATCTTGGTTGACTTTGACCAAAATGTCCCACTTTTAAATGTATCTATACATATTTGAGTTTTGTGTTTCATGTTTTGTGTTTCCGTGTTTTCTGCTTTTTCTCCGTGCTTTCGTTGGTGTGGACCCGGCTTAACAGAGAAAAGCAACAAGGAAATTTTATACAGAAATCCAATGGAAAATAGCAATCTAATTTGTCCAGAATCTATTTATCGCCATTTTCTTTACAATTCGTCATTCAGATCACGGATACAATTTTAGCAACAGCAACAAAGGATTCTCTTGGTAGCATTTGATGCATAGAAAATGATTGTTTTTTATACTTTGATACTTGTTAATAATCCATGTTGTATTGGACTGATTAATGCAGAAAAATCGCATTTTTTCTTAGGAAAAATCGCATTTTAAATGCAGAATAATTTCATTTCTAAAACAGAAAAATCGCTTTTTTTCTGCACAAAAAATGTATTTTTATCTAAGAAAATTTTCAATTTTAATGCAAACTGCATTTCCAGAGCATAAAAATCACACATTTAATTAATGCAAATGTGCAATTCCCCTTTTATATTTTACAGATTCGGCTTGAAATTTGCAAAATTTCTCAGATTTGGGAGGTGGGGCTGATTCCACCCCTATATATACTGTCTTGCAGAATACACCCATACCTCGCTTTACGTCCTAGATACGTTCCGAAAAACTTGGTCGTAAAGCGAAAAAATTATCAGTGTCATTATCAGCATCTATTTGACCGTATAACGAAACATGTGGGCCGTAAATCGAAAAAACACCATAATTATATTGAAATGTCGTATGAAAAGCGGTCGTATATTTTGATAAAATGAAAAAAAAATTGACCAAACCAAGTCCTCTTTTATAAGCTAAATTCATGGATCGAAATCCCCTTCTCGTTTATAAATAAACGTGGAATTTTTTTATATTCTTGTAGCACGTTGATCTATGTTGAAATGTAATGCACTGTTGTCGTCTATAGTGTACACCAACTATTCATTACTGCAGTATTTCCAGAGGATATAAGCTGAAAATCTCTTCAGTCACGGTTTGATCCCCTTCTAATGCTCACTGGTCAGTTCGTTGAAAATGTGTTTTTGTCAGCGTTTCTTCACGTTGGACGTCATAATATGCCCTCGACCGTTTTTATATCTCTATATTGTTGACAGATAAAACGCTTCTGTCGGCGGCTGGTCAACGGGGATAAATAAGAAACGAAACGCACAAAATGTGAAGAAATACAGGCAAATAATCTCTTCAACAACTTGTTCGCAAAGTCCTCACTCGATGCCACAAAACTTAATATAGCGACGGATTATGTTCAATTTATGATTATGTTATACGACACTTAAGTCACATACTTAAGTCCGTACATGTGAGGTTGTGAGCCCATGTATCTCCGTACATGTCAACATTTTTGTATAATGCCCATATACCGTATGTACACTTAGAGGCCGTTAAAATAAAACGTCACCGAATTTTCTTCAAAAATTTACCCCCTCCCCCAGTCTATTTTCCCCCCCCCCCCCCCCCTATAGATGTCCTTAATTTTTTTTTTTGAAAAGTAGGGTGTCCAGAAAATGAGTCCATCATTTCATGAATTCATGTGGCTTTTACTTTTCAATTTAATTGGTTTAAGCAGAGAGTTAAAGAACCTAAAGTGGCCTAAAGGGACCTTTGGTAAAATGACGTCACCGAAATTCCATAAAAAATTGATTTCTCCCACACACTCCACCCCCTGTCCACATGGGGTACATTTTATCCATTTTAGCCCAGAACCCCCCATCCTTCCCTCATAGACGTCCTTAATTCCTTTTTAAAAAGTAGGGTGCCCAGAAAATGTGTTGGAAAATACAAAGACCCATCTTAGACCTCCCCTCCCTTCCCCTGTCCACATGCCAGCAGGCCCACTACCCCCTCTTGAGGACGTCCTTTTTGAATGCCCCTTTATACATAACTTTGTAAGAAAATTTTTGTTTTGGTATATTTGTGATGGTTCCTGTAATTTATGGATCTGTACGTGGAAAATGAAGTACAGTAGTAGCATCACAAGCAGACAATTTAACAAGTAGGGTTTGATACTCTCCAACCTTATCATTAAATTTTCTTGAATTTCCAGAAATTCTATCTTTAATATATAATTTACATTTTGGATATTTCAGTATACGTGTAATAAAGGGCGCGTCGTAAAAACTAACAAACCCTTCATTAGGTCTTATGTAGGCTATATTTTACTTTTTGGCAATTTTTTATCTCGTTATTTTTCTACGTGAAGTATTTTTTTTCATAATTTTTTTTTTGCTACTTCTTGAAAATTATTATTAAACTTAACTTTAATGGATGCTATAGAGAAAGGCAAAAAAAATGCTTTGAGGCTTATTTTCGATGAAAGTAACTGAGGAAAATATTCTGTGCCAAATTGACACAAATGTACGCGATGATAATCATTGTATAGTTCGATGTCTTGTTTTTATAGACAATAATGAATTTTTTGAGAAACTAATGTTTGTCAAATCTTCCTTAAAACGGATATTCAACCATCTACATATTTTGATGAACATTTTATGATCAAAAAGCTTTTTAACCTTATTTTAGCCCACGGCACACTAAAACTGTTTAGTGCTGGTTAAATTTAAAACACTTTACTACAAGGCATCAAATCAATATCCCAAACAAGTCCATTGCATAAAAGTGTAGTATTTCATGAAACATAGATATCCATTTATATAAAAACGACAACATAAATTTTTATTTAACAGTGTTTTTCAAAAAAAAATTAAGGTTTGCAGCACACCATCCTCAACAATTGTATACTAGTTCCAAAATAAACAAAAAAATTGTTTTTGCTCAATATATATCCGTATATATTGTGTCACAAATATCATATATATTTTTTATAAAATGTTTATAGTATATCTAATTATATATATTTTTCGGTTAATAAATCTGTATAACGTTCATTTTTAGTTTTAAAGATTAAGGTGGATTTTTTCAAACTTGTAAAAATATTTAAAAATGTATAAATTTTTAGTTTTACAATTGTCAAAAATTAAAATTTTCAAAATACACTGGTGGCATAATTTATTCGGGTTTTACCGTACATATTCGTAGACTGATTTAAGCATAAATAGGTATATATTTTTTATAAAATGTATATTGTATATCTAATTATATATATTTTTCGGTTAATAAATCTGTATAACGTTCATGTTTAGTTTTAAAGACTAAGGTGTTTTTTTTTTCAAACTTGTAAAAATATTTAAAAACGTATAAATTTTTAGTTTTACAATTGTCCAAAATTAAAATTTTCAAAATACACTTGTGGCATAATTTATTCGGGTTTTACCGTACATATTCGTAGAATGATTTAAGCATAAATACGTATATATTTTTTACAAAATGTATATTGTATATCTAATTATATATATTTATCGGTTAATAAATCTGTATAACGTTCATTTTTAGTTTTCAAGATTAAGGTGTTTTTTTTTCAAACTTGTAAAAATATTTAAAAATGTATAAATTTTTAGTTTTACAATTGTCAAAAATTGAAATTTTCAAAATACACACTTGTGGCATAATTTATTCGGGTTTTACCGTACATATTCGTAGAATGATTTAAGCATAAATAGGTATTAGAAAATTCCAATGAAATGCTAAGTATAGGTAACTGAGGTAAGAGTAGTGCAAAAAAAAAAATCTAATACAAAAATTGCAAGGGGGTGGCACAAAAAAAGCGAGCTCTAGAAATGCCAAGGTGAGTTTGGTTGGCATCGAGAAAACAATGCGTATTTTTGTAAAATGGATTTCGTGCTTCTTCCATGAATGATAATAAAGGCCAGAAAATTACATAGCAGATGCATAGATAAATGCAGGCACAGTTGAAGCAGCTAAGAAACACGTGTAATTATGGCGGCCAAGCAAATTACATACCGAAATGCATTTGTGCGATTTGAACATGTGCTGACTCAGACAAAATGGCAGACCAAAAAAACGGTTGAATAACCTAAAATGACATTTTTCCCAGACTCCTCTGGGGGTGGTCATTATGTCCTAGTGGCGGCACGTCACGTGTCAAGGCCATTAGCAAGTGAGGAGGAGGAGGAGGAGGCTATTTGTCCTTCTCAACTTGGTCTCTCTCCATGTTTTGACGTGTTCATTTGGGAAACCTGAAAAACGCATTTACCCTAATTTCAAATTATATTGCCTAACAGAATCCTCATTTTTTGTGCTGGGGAGATTTATCCAAGTTGCTTTGGAAAAAAAATCAGTGACACTACTTCTTTTGGGATAACCCTGTGCCTTGTGTTCATGGTGTGCCATGACAATTGTAGCCTCTTGTTCAGTGTGCCGCCACAATTTTATGTGGAGCTAAAAAAAGTTGAAACTTGGTAGTTTTTATCTATAGAGGGGAGATGTGATGAAAGGTGGAGCCACAGTATACTATGGGGGTAAAGTTATGTTCAGGTAAGGGACCATTCTAAAAAGACGTCCTCAAGAGGGGGTAGGGGCTGCTGGCATGTGGACAGAGGAAGGGAGGGGGAGGAGGCATCATGGACATCCACTAATGAAGGTATTTTCCAGTTTTTGGATTTTCTGTTTGAGTTTTAAATGTCAGGTAAAGGGGAAATGGACACCGGAAGAAATGTGTCCCCAGTCCCAAATGCACTTGAATTTTTTAAAAACCTCGGAAAAGTCGGGAATTATGTTTAAATTTGCGTTAAACACGAATTTTATGCTGGAATTTCCCTTCGAGGTCAGGAAATTTCTGGTAATTAGAAAAATCTGGTGGAATTGACAGCGATGGGTGCATCTTACTTTTCAAAATAATTAAGGACGTATATGAGGATAAGGGGGGGGGGAGGATGTCCAAGGCTAAAATTGCTAAAATGGACATGTGTGGGTCAATTTTTGAATGAATTTTAGGACGTCCTTTTTAAATGGCCCCTAAATCAATAAATATCCAATTCTGATGCTATAGATATGGGCACCAAAAGCTCCAGAACACTAATAGTGCTCCATGTACAGATGAAGTCAAGGGCTGGTTACTTAGCCTATTTGTAAGCCCCTATAGAATCATTTTTTCCTAAACTATTTTAGTATAACAACAGCCTTGACTACAGACAGCAGACACTGAGATAGGAGCCAGCCTATTAAATTTCATGTTCCCCACCCATCAATTGAAGGAATCAACGTGTAATTTTCAGCGTCTTTCAATGCGTATACTTATTTCTGTTAAGGTTCCAGTATTAAATATTTCATAGTTAGGAGGTTCCTCGAAATTATAGAGGGGGGCCTTCGGTGTTCTTGCCGGTCTCTAATGTTAGAATTGGCCTTGACAAGGCTTTTTTTGTGCCAACATTAAGTTTTATATCAAAACTCCTATAGATATACAGTATTTCGAAAGGTCTTGTATCAACAATGGCCGGGCAATAAACTAAGGGGAACCTAAATGGCATAGTCGTTGACCAGAAGAGACCTCTAGTGGCCATTAAATGGGCGAAACTTTATATTTTCCAGTCTAACGGAATATACAATAACAGCAACATGCCTATATACAACCAAGTTTCAGCAAACTTTTGGCCAAAAAAACTTGTTTCCATAAAACATTTCGGTGATCACTCAAGAGGCTGTGCCTGCAGATCAAATGAAACATTTTCCTGGTCAAGGCGCTCCTACCAAGGCCTTTATACTGCACGCGCTACATTGCAGACTGCGATACTACGGTAAACCCTATAGAAAACGCGAAACAAACGGTTTTGCAAATATGTTTGTGATATTTCTGCAAACAAGTTAAAGCAAACTCTTTTGGCCCCAAAAAGTGTTTGCGTGAAACATTTCGATGATCGCTTAAGATGCGGGGAAGATCAAAAGGTGTGTATGCACCAAAATAAACATTTACAAACATGAACATGCACATGAAACATACACATGCTACCTTAGTGTGTCCAGAAGTGTTTGTGAAACATGTGTCGAAAAACATCCATTTTCTGACATATTTCAATGTTTCCTGGTGATCGCTCAAGAGGCGGTCTGGCTCAAAGGAATTTGAGACACATGTTTCGAAAAACATGCTGAAAACTTTGTTTCAGTGTTTCTTATGTATGATTTATGTCTTTGTGTATGTTTCCTCTGGTGCTCTTACCAAGGCCTTTATACTCCAAGCTTTTCATTGCAGACGACGCCACTTATACTACGATGAACAAAAAAACGATATTCACCTCGCCAACTGTTTTTATGTTTCGAAATGCTTTCTTGATGTGGACAGATACATTTGGACAAACATCTTTATAGAAATATGTTAACGAAACCATGTTTCGACAATTTGGTTTGCATAAACTTTATTTGTTTCGTGTTTTCTATAGTACATGCCACCTGGAAATGTTCATGAAATTTCTACTTGGGATAGGTAGTAAATGCCGAGTAGGAGGTTACATAAATGTTTTATAAATGGGTTTGCTGACAACATTGACAAACATATGTGGCATTTATTTGATTGTCAAAACAATAAATAGTCTTAAATTTTAAGGTTGTTCAGTTTAAGTTCCTATTCATTAAATTTAATGTTTGGAGTTATTTTTTGGAGAGAAGGTATTACATAAATTAGCAATGAACACAAACACAAAGCACACCGTAATTCAAAAAGTAATTTTCATTTTGTATTGTGGTGTCACCAGGGTGATTTCTGAATTCTCCATGCATCCGAGTGTCCACGGGGGAGGAGTCGCTGACCCTTGTACACTATCACATGTCCAGTGCAGGTGTTAGAACGCGTGGAAATCGGACATGAAACCCACTAAATGTTCCTATTGAAACGTCAATATTAGTAGGAAAGAAACGGCCCAAGAGGTCAAGGGTCAAACATGGTGGACGATAACGAGGAAGGAAGTAGCGTGACGGGAACAAATCGCAAATGGACGAAATGCCATGTGAGAATCAGCCGCTAATATATGCAAATTCGCCCCCTGGCGGGTGGCCAGTCAAACACGCCCTCTTATATCCATTAAAGGAATCGATCTCCCCTATTAACGCACTTGGTTTATGATAGGTCCAGACTACACCAAAAGCAAAAGCAAAGTTTCTGAAAACATTATAGTAGAAACATGTTTTTAAAATACATGGTTTCGAGTTTTCATGCTTTCGAAAACATGGCGTCTAGAATATACACCGTGATGCCAAAATATAATTCATTGTAACTTAATTAAAAATACAATAATTTTAATGAAATTTTCAAGTTGTGTACTTTTGTTACTAATCTTTCAAATTTCCCTCATGTAGGTGGCGCTGCACGTCAACATAGTTTTTTGATCACTGATTTCACTGTAGGTGGCACAGCCGACAAATCCGTCTGCTCAATCATAGCAAATTCGCAAGAATGGTTTTCTCGCAAGAAGATCACATTGCCATTAAGTTTTTACGTGAAAATAAGAAATTTAGCGCAAGAAAGTTTTTGAAAGAATTTTCTGAGAAGGGCTGGTCGAGAAGTCCATTTTTTATTTTTGGCATCATTTTTTTGGCTTACGGTGTAGTAATCAGGAACACGGAGCAAATGCTTTAAATTTATGGTGCAAGGTGTTGAAGACCCACAATTTGCAGGCAAATAACTTTAATCACCAAACATGTAATATATCGTTATGCTTACACATTTTAGCATACACGCACTGCCGTAGACCTATGGAAGCATACAAGCGCCGTAAACTGAAAACATTTTCCCCCGTTGATCCCCACCACCAAAAAAGTTTGCTGAAGCATCCAAACGGGAAATTAGTGAACAAACATTTTTGGAATTATGTTTTGAAAACATTGCTTTTGCTCCATGTTTTTGGATAGTGTAGACTGAGCTTTAGCATTCACCGTACAAAATACTGCCGTATTTAAGTATACGCTCACGATGGAAAAACGACAATGGTCATAAATGATCCAAGAACTGGTCATTTTTGGGAGCATGTACTAATTAGTAGGCCTTCAAAGTTCTTAAAGAAGCCAGAAAAATCTACAGAACCAGAGAAACATTTTACATGTAAAATTTAAAACATCTCGGTGTCATCAAGAAGTAATTTTAAGAGTTAGACACAATGAAAAAGTTTGAGAAATGTCCTTAAGGTTAGTGTTTCCTTGTGTGGCACACTCCTTTAGCACTTCCTGTTCAATTGCAGAGACAGTGATGAAATAAATACCTTTGCCAAAAAAAAAACCCATAGAAAAAAAAGCATGGAAACTAATATAGGTGGCCAACATCTAAGCCAATGGCCATTCAAAAGTAATACGAAGACTTTCTTCATTCTGATGATGCTCGAAGCAATTTCTTGCCAAATGACCATTTCAAATGGGTCTGGCAAAATTACATTTAAGTGTGGCCAGATTAGGGTTTCCCTTCTTCTCTTATATATCCAACGCCTGTAGGATTATTTTTTATTTCAGAGTCCATTGATGGTGTTAAGATGGCCGCCTGACGACAGCCGACACGTAGCAGTGTTTTTCAATCTTTCTCAGCTCAGCAAATTGTACTAGATCTAAAATTGTCGAGGCACACCTGAGGCATACTTGGACATACTTTTGACTCCCTTGTATTCAAGCAGACAATTTAACATGAATTTTGTACTACATATGCCATACTTTTATGGATTTATGATATACCAGCTTGAATAATTGTTTGTATAAATCTAGAATATACATGTAGTTTTCAATAAATTGATTTTTAGTTGTTAGTCTTGTTTTTCCATTTCCATCTTTCATGCATTTGTAATGTTTGTACTCGAATATTAAAAGAAAATATTTGTATTCGTTTGAATAAATATATCATGAGTTTCGTTTCAAATTTTCCGAAAATATTTACATAAAATGAATATATGCAACTGATGCATCTCACGGAGAAGGTCTCTCAAAGACGAATTACGCTGACAAATTTTTTAATTCTCAGCATGTTTTCAAATTTTTCAAGAATGATCCAAATTCTCAAAATCTTAATTAAATTCTTATGCAATTTTTACAGTTGAAAATTAAGGAATTTAATTTATGATCATCATCATCACACCAATAGAAAGAAAATACTAACGAATTGTAGTATTGTTGTTGTTGTTGTTGGTTGGAGTTTTAAGGGCCCAAAGACAACTAAGGCTAAAAAAGCCCAACAATTAGCAGGTTGATCCAGAATTGGATATAATTGGTCAACAGGTGGAGACAATATTTGCATATTGCAGAAATATGCAAGACAGAGATAACCATGAACAGGCTGGGTAACCCAATACAGGCACCCAGCCAAGTTAGCAGTGGACAGGGAAGGACAAACGAATAAGAGAAATGATCAGGTGGTGGAATGATGATGGTGACAGAGATTAGAGTGCAGACAAAAGGCGACTAAGGGTGAGATAGTGGAGTGTGCAAGAGAAGGGGACAGATCGGTTCTCTCCCAATATGTGGGAGAGCGTTAGCTGCACAGAACTGTCAGTGTTGTGAAGGGCGGTACGCCACAGAAATTGTAGTATTAGTCGAAATTACTAAAGCCGGGTCCACACCAACGAAAGCACCGAGCAAAAGCAGAAAACATGTTTCGGGAGCACACTTCCAAAAGCAGAGGCCTAAATACAACCATATGAGTTGCTGACAAACTTGCGTCACGTAATTTCTAACTTACGACCATCATCTGTCAAACATCATGCCAAGCCTCCAGTTTCCTTTTATCCCTACCATTTCTTGGATTTGGGGGAAATGCTTTCAAAATGCCTAGAAGTTCACTGAAACATTGAGAAGGAAATTTTATCGAAAACAATATTTCGATAACCTTGCTTTTGCTCCGTGCTTTCGTTGGTGTGGACTAGGCTTTCCTCCGATTAGTGCAGTTAATTGATTAATTTTGATTCGATACTTTAAAATAAATGCAAAATAAGGATTTGAATAAGCATTATTTACTAATTAAATTAATCTGTGTTTGGTACAACTTGGCTCGAATCTCGTTTCCTCAAAACTAATTTGAGGAGATTACTTGAACTACTGTAGTGTCAAACTATAATTAGCCAAGTAATGAAAGTAGCACTGACTAATTGGCACTTTCCCAGACGAAAAAGCCGCCGCCAAAGTAATGTAAGTAATTACTAAAAATACAAGTAACCTCGCTAACTAACTATCGATGAAGGTACCACCATATACAGCTCAAAGTAGATTTTCGTATTTATAAATCAGTAACGTATGTAATACCAGAATGTGTCAGTCAAGAGAGGTTCTGGATTTAAGGAAGGTTTTTTTTTCAGTTATTGATGTTGTGACCAAAACACTCGATGACATCTTCGGAACTGTCGCTAGGAAGAAAAACTGAAAAATATCTATTTTTCATTTTTTTTTTTTTTTTGCTTTTCTGTTTTTGTGTGTTATTTTTATGCATTTCCTGTCAACTACGTTACGAAATAATACTTTATATCCAAAAAGACTCTCTCTATGGTGCTTCAAGTTCAAATAGCAAGTTTTAAAAACCAGTCGGAAAAGAAGGACTAGAGAAACAATGTGAACTGAAAAAAATTGAAAATGAAGTGAATCCGTTCTTTGGATTTTTTTATATTAAAGCAAAATATGAAACTTTTAATAAACACTTTCCTTAAAGCCTACACCACACTAATAAAAGCTTGCTTACTTAGTTTCCGTCCCAATGTTTCAACAAACTTCTAGGATGTTTCGCATTATAATGTTTCGTGTTTCATGTTTTCTTGTTTCTGTTTCATGTTTCCTGATTCCTGTTTTCATGCTTCGTGTCTCACGTTTTCATGTTTCCTGTTTAATGTTTTCGTGTTTTCTAGTTTGTTTTCTAGTTGCTTTATAAAATCCAACGTTGACTGAGAATATACGCTGTACTCATATTTTTTACAACTTGCCTGAAGTTATTCAAATGTTAGGTTATTTAAAAAACACTTTTCCATTTAATCAATAACTTCTTTTTGTTAGCTCCAAGTCTTTTTTATATCCGTGTAACGAAGTCTTAAATAAAATAAGTCCGGATATTTGAAAGCGACGACTTTTTTTTTTCGATAAATATTGCTAAATTGGATTCCACATTTCTTTCATTTTTCAATGAAATTTCATCTAAATGAATTATACATCGTCTTAAAGCTTTTAAGAATGAGATATTTTATGTAGAAGCAAAGCCGCCTATGTTTTTATATACAATTTTCTTCTTATAGACTTAATGATCCAATATATTGGGTTCCTAGAAATGCATCATCGTCACTATACAAAAAGAATTCAGAAAAACACTTTTTTTTACGAAAGATATTTGAAATATACAATTTTGATAGCAGATAGCTCTACGAAATATGTTTTCTTTGAACACATGACAAAAGATGATTGTCTATTCCTTGAATACAGTTAAAGTAATAGTTTTAAACCATTTCAACATGTAGTGATGCGAACCAGTGTTTGTCAAAGAAATCTGCAAATAACATATTGCAGTTTAATAAAGATAGTTTAATAAAAAAAAAAAAAAAAAAAGGATATGGCAAAGGTTTTGAAATTGCCTCAACTAATAACATATCACATCATGGTGGCACAAGTGTGGAAAACAGCTGCTGGGGACATTTGAGGGAATAAATGAGTGTCCAGCTGTTTGGATAACAGTTTTTCCCAAGCTGAGAAAATTATATTTCATGGACATCTTAATTCGATAGTTTGGAAATTAATAACCGTGCCAAGCCGATTTGGTATTGGCTTTTTTTAATAAGCTCGTATACCATATCATATAATTCCAAAGTATGTAATTAATACTATAGAAAATTCAAAATGAATGTAGCATTTTTATATCCATTGACACCTTTTGAGGAAAGAATCGTTTATTTTTTAATTTGTGCCATCATGCTGCCAGTTTCAAAAATCTGGTTGCTTTTCGACGAAACACGTTACTATAAAGCCGGGTCCATACCAAAAAAAAACTAAAAGTTTGCAGAAACATTGGGACGTAAACTTGGTAAACAAACTATCGAGAACATGTTTTCAAAAAACTTGGCGCGCAAATTTTTAACGAGAACATATTTTTATAAACCTTGTAACGCAAACTTTTATCGAGAACATGTTTTCAAAAAACTTGGCACGCAAACTTTTATCGCGAACATAATTTCAATAAAACGTTTAAAGCAAACTTATCGAAAACATAATTTCAAAAAACTTGGCACGCAAACTTTTATCGGGAACATGCTTTCAAAAACCCTGTAACGCAAACTTTTATCGAGAACATGTTTTCAAAAAACTTGGTTGGCAAACTTTTATCGAGAACATATTTTCAAAAAAAACGTTTAAAGCAAACTTATTAAAAACATAATTTAAAAAAACTTGGCACGTAAACTTTTTTATCGAGAACAATTTCAAAAAACTTTGCACGCAAACTTTTATCGAGAATATGTTTTCAAAAAACTTATCACGCAAACTTTTATTGAGAACATAATTTCAAAAACTTCACACAAGCTTTTATCGAGAACATGCTTTCAACAAATTTGGCACACAAACTTATGGAGAACATGTTTTCAAAAAACTTGGAAAGCAAACTTTTATCGAGAATACGTTTTCAAAAAACTTGGAAAGCAAACTTTTATCGCGAACATGTTTTCAAAAATTTTGGCACGTAAACTTTTATCGAGAACATGTTTTTCAAAAAAACTTGCTTTTGCTCTGTGCTTTCCTTGGTGTGGACTAGGTTTTATACATCATATGTACATTGTATGTCCAAATATGGCATTTCCCATATATGGACAGCATCTCCATAAACACAAGTTTCAAGGGCTAATACTCAAATATGATTCACCTTATTCAAGAGTATCAATTTTCCTTAGCCTCGCACTTTGACTTGGAAGTTATATTATTATTTCTTAGCCATGATGGGTATTTTTTTATCCAATTCGTACCAAATTAGTGTTGCGGATGCGTTTTGAATTGCACGAAAACCACTAATAGAGACAACGATCATAGACAATGGGAATGGGTTAGCGTGTTTTTGGTGAAATAATGATATTAATGGAAATAATACGAGGGGGAAACAGATCATCAGAAAGCATTTGTACGGAAACACATCTTGCCAATGCTGCTTATCATACGTAATATCGCTTGGTGCACTGATTCGATCAGTGATAATGAAGGCAGAGAAGGGAACGCCAGAGGGAGCCACTGTAACAGGTTTATGTAGTCAATTGTGCTACAATGGCAATGTCCTTTCTTTCGCATCTTATTCAAAAGGATCATAACTCATCATATTTCAATTTACTAGTTATTTCCGGGTGGAAAAAGCTTTATATGGATATCTGTATGTGCCAGAGTTGGGCAAGATGTACTGATTATGATTACAGTGGAATCGTACTCTGTAGTTATAAGTAGAGTACATGTACTAAGTAGTCGTATGAAATGAGTAATAAAATTTGGGCAAACATTGCTTGTTTGTTGATTTTTAACGTTGGCCTATTTCTGCAACACGAGGGCTAAACACCAACGCCAGGGGAGGAGCCTTCATCACCTACCTGGGAATTTTGCCTACAAGGGGGAACTTCTACCCCCTCTCGAGGGGTCTTTAACGTGCAACAATCAACACCAGACCTCGGTTTAAACTCTCATCCGAAAGAGCCGCCACTCTGGGAATTTCTCCCATCCGTAAAAATTCCCACCGACCTCGACCGGGGAGCGAACCCCACATCTTAGGATTGAGAGGCAAGCAGGACCCCTTAGGGGATTTCTCCCATCCGTAAAAATTCCCACCGACCTCGACCGGGGAGCGAACCCCGCATCTTAGGATTGAGAGGCAAGCACATAACCAACTCGACCGCCTGCGTTGGCAGACAAACATATATACTCATGGAAATGAGTTACTTTCGCACATTTTATATTCAAACTACTCGGTATTCTTTTTGTACTCATTCTTTATGTACTCAATTACTGTCTAACACTGGTATGTGCCATGTACATATAGCACTGTATTGGCCATGCATGGATGTTATTTCCTCAAGTTTTGATACATAAATTGATAAAATTGAGCAACCCTGTACACGTGGAATGATGGTGGTTGACCATGATGCATTGGTCGTGTTTGATCAACGTTTTGTTGCAAAAGGACATTGATGGAGTAACTCATTTGCCGGCCACAACTGACGGATACACCGCAGAATTGCTAAGTGTCCTTAGACCACGAAGAATTTGTCCAAAGTAGAGAAATCGAAGGCCAAAACAGTCATTGGTAAAATGGCTCTTCGGCCATGTTTTGAGGTCTGCACGTCCATCACCTTGACTTCCATGCCAGTGTATCTTTTTGCTACCACTAGAGTTGCTTTTTCATCATTTTTTCGCCTCCCCTCCTCAATTTTCTTGGGTGAAAAACTCTTCGGAAAAAAAAGGAAGGGAGATGTAGAGATGGAGAAATACGAGCGAAAGATGAAATTTCCATTACCGCAAATTGAACGAGACTTTCTGGCGATGACTTTTGGCCAATGTGAAAGGGCTTACACAAGTTACATTGATCAGTGAACAATGGAGTAAGTGAATCAAACGAGAAAAAATCGACAGATGCACGTACTGTACGTGCATGTTGCCATATTGACTCGTATGAAGAGAAAAAGAGGAGGATACAACTGTGTTCTGTGGCTCAAATGAACTGTGGACCAAAACCAGAAATGGTCAATCCAATATATGTGCCCTCACTTCATCGGTTATTTGGATGCTGTACATTGTAAACACACGTGTCTGATGAGGTACATGTACTGGAGAACTTGGTATGGTGGTGGTACCAAATACTAGATGCGGTACCAATTAAGATTTGGTAGTCATAAACAATGTTCTTGATAACATATCCGAATTTTGAGCAATACCGATTTACTAATTTGTTTGTTGATTTTTAATGGTGGCCTATTTCTGCAACACGAGGGCTAAACACCAACGCCAGGAAATGAGCCTTCATCTCCTACCTGGGAATTTTGCCTACAAGGAGGAGGGGGAGGAGGAATTCCACCACCTTTCAAGGGGTGAAACAACCAGCACCTGATCTCGGTTTAAACTCTCATCCAAAAGAGCAGCCACTTAGAGAATTTCTCCTAACCATAAAAAAATCCCACCGACCTCGACAGGGGAGCGAACCCCGCACCTTGTTAGGATCGAGAGGCAAGCATGTAACCACCCACTCGGCCCCAATTTACTAGTGGTGTAATGGTAGGATTAGGCCTTAAAGGCAGAAGACATCACCAGTTGGTTTTGGTTTGATAACCGTTAAGACCCGGGGTTCAATATATTGTACATCACAAATCTCGAAAACTATAAGAGATACAAAAAAAAATATAAAAGCAAAAAGTTTTAGGACGCTATTTGAAGGCTAAATACAAAGTTTTGTAATTTTCCAGTAAGTAGAAAAGATACGGGACTGAAATGGTTAACTAATAGTTTAATGCGGGTACATTATGCCAAATCTGCCAAATTTTTTAAATTCAATACATGAAACTATTTTGATGTCATTACAATAAAAAAATATTCCCCGATGTTATTTGATATTACTCGTTGATCTTAAAAAAACGTCTGATATCCCAAATACAAAGATCTCAACATAGTTAAAAGTGGCAAGTTTCCCTCACATCAAGGTATCACCACATAATGCCCACATAGCACAAGTTACAATGTGGTAAAACTTGGTAAATTTGAAGTGCCACAATTTCGTCACAGAGTCAGAATGTGCACCATCATTAGAGGAAATTCCTAGGTGGATTTTCGTTTCTTTTTTTTCTCCAATAAAATGCAATTACCCGAGTTTCCTACGTTGACAGCAGTCATGTCATTGCATAAATTGTCTAGTGCCATGGCAGTTAATGAAAGGATGTATTAGTCCCTTCGCTGTTTTAAAGAGAAAGAGATAGAAAAAGAAGAAGAAAAAAAAAACCATGGCAGGCTGCGACAAAATAAAATCCAAAAGCAGTATAAGGATGTGCCCACGTTATATTCAATTTCCATATAAAACCTGAAACGTGAAGACACGTAGGTGGAGACATTAACAGTCAGCTGCCTTTCCGTCAACTTTGCCATTTTGAAATGTGCATGGATTATTGCCGGATCACACTCCTTCAGCACTATGGAAATTAGATTTAATATCTGTTGGTGTCAGCAAGCGTGCCTAAATAAAAGCCTGCCATGTAAACAGTCTTGCATTTCTATCCTACATCGCACTCTTAACTCGGGATGATATGTAATTTCTGCACCATCCACTTCCTCATTTATATCAGCGCACACACACATCCACTCATCATCATGACTTGAATATGAAATCAGGTCATACGTATGCAATGATGAAATCGACGACGACTACCAAAAAACTACCTTGCCACCAGAACCCATTTTGCCATTTTTAGCGTTTATAAGCCACAAAGATGTCGCCCTAGCAACATGAGTCCATCCAGAGTCATCTATGACACCCAAGTCGGTGGATTAATGTCGGTGACAAAAGGAAAATTTTCAAGTCTGAAACTGCATAGAAGCAATCAAGATTTTAGGAGGATTTCCACACACAAAAAAAAGGACTACGATGAAGAAGAGATAATAAAGCACGTACATAGTATCATATTTTGCGAAGTGAAAAAATAGCTCATTTTCTCAACTGTTGTTATGTTTTGCCATATATGCTAGCTAGGACATCTCAAAACTTTACGATGAAGAGAATTGTTGATGATACTTCTTTGTCGAGGGTACTTGAAAACAATGAAACAAAAATGGTTCTGAGAGTGGTCTATACTCAACACCCTTGTGACACTGAATATCTGGAGAATTTAGTTTGCAATTTGAATCTTATGCAATATGGCTGATCCGCAAATGTCATCCATGTGCCCACATGTCTCCAAAACAGTCTTAAACTGTTGATCATTTCTTTTTTATTTCAGTATTTAAGATGCTGACAGACTTGCTATAAACGTGCAATGATAGCAAACGTTTTTTGTAACATAAACACTAAAAACTTTCACAGTTTTTATGCTTAGTTTGATGGATTTTCTTTGCATGAAGTTGGAGATGTTGAAAATCTTGTTATAAACTTCTGGGTTCCGAAGTTTTGGCCATGTCCAATAAATAAGAAGATGTAGTAATGCATGAAGTTTGAAACGGTGAAAATCTTGTTAAAAACTTTTAGATTTCAAAGTTTTGGCAATGTCCAATAAATAAGAAGATGTAGTAATGCATGAAGTTGAAGATGTAGTAATGCATGAAGTTAGAGATGTTGAAAATCTTTTTAAAAAACGTCTAGATTCCAAAGTTTTGGCAATGTCCAATAAATAAGATGCATGAAGTTTGAAATGTTGACAATCCTGTTAAAAACAAATCTTTCTTTGAACCAGGAAACTAAAAACAGGCGTCTTGAATTTATTCAAACGTTTTGTCAATACCGAATCATATCTGAAGCTGACTAATTTAGTTGCATTTCTGGGAAATCAGAAATATCTCATCATATTCCCCATCTGATAAAGTGAAAACTATATACAGGTCCCATGAAATAAACTTCAAAATCAGTTATTTGCAGTAGAAATATTAGCATTCAATATGCATTTTCCATGTCTCATTGTTAGCTACTTGAAAAGAAAATAAGTTTCTGTGATATACGAAAGTATGCCAAGTGCGCAATCTAAAGCACCCCCATGCACAACTCCACACTAGAAAAAAGAGGAGAAAAAAAACCTAATATCATCTATGCATTCTCGTCACATATAATTCCAGCGTCTGACTATATCATTATTCCATCTGGGTTCAACCCTACAATTTCCTTGATTCCACCGGCTTAATGTGCATGCATCATGTGTTCACCATCAACCGACAATGGCTTATTCAGAAAGACCTCCTTCACATCCGTCTATCATCAAGTACCATTCACGCTCGATTTCCAATTCTTGGGAATGAAAATAAAAAATGCGAAGATAAACAGATTTAAACATGTTTAGCACAAAGAGGAGCTCTTCGAAAATGTGGCGACAGAATTTTAATAGTAAAAAAAAATACCCGGAATGGTTCCAGAAAATGTGATTCAAAAGACCAATATCTCAGCAGGAAGACAGAGAGGATGCAATGTCTACAGCGTCTCATTAGTGCCAGGGCTTAATTTAGCCTAGAAGCTGAAAAGGTCTCAAGGTTCAAGTCTACTGTCTTGGCTACTCAGACTATCCAGACTTCACCAAAAACATTTAATACAACTCACCGCTCAATGTTTTACAATCCAATCCACTGTGAGTCATAAAAACGTAGAACCCAATAAAAACAATCATAACTTCGAGAAAAATGCTTCGATTTAAATGAAATTTGGCCCTTACATAGAACAATAGTGAAGGAACAAAAATCTTGTTTCGGACATGTGACAAATCTCGGATTTTTTATTTTTCAACAAGATGGTGTGTCCGCTCACCGTGGAGAAACAGTTGAACCGCTGCTACAGGAAACTCCACAGTTCATCGAAGCCAACCACTGGCCACCAAACAGTCCGGGGTGGACTGCAAAATTTGGGGAGTTCTCAAGGCAAAGGTTTACAAATCGAAGATTAATAATATCGAAGACTCGAAACTACGAATTAAGGAAACTTGGATTGAACTCGACCTGCGTAAAACCAATTCATCAATCAAAGAATGGTGCGTTAGATTCCGGGCTTGTGTAAAGGCCACCTGAGAACATTTTGAGCACATTACATAATTCATTTTTATTCCTACACTATTGTTCTTTGTAAGTGCCAAATTTAATTTAAATCGATACATTTTTTCACCCAAGTTGTGATTTTTTTAATGGATTCTACTTTTTTATGACTCACAATTGGTAATTTATTAATTTTCAAATAATGCATATATTCGTGTATACATATATGTTTGCTTTAAATCGAAATAGGACATAAGGATATTAAATTTAGTAACCAGTCTCACCAGGGTGTTTTACAAAGCCAGTGTCCTAAATTTCGAAAATATTTTCTGGTTTCGAGGATAGTGGAAAATTACAGGGAATTACCAGAACGAAAAATCTTTTCCTCAGCACACAATGTAATTTTTTTGTTGGCATTGAAAAACATAAATTTCGTATTATAGGTTTGTTCGGCCACTGTATTTATCCGAGAGGTTTTGCCCCTCTTAGGGAGGTTTTGTACCTGCTATTAAGGTTTTTGTTGGGGGAGGACACGTCGGCCATGTTTTTTCCACTGTCATGCTATGGCGCTCCCGTCTCCATGGCAACAATGGTAACCTGTTATCACGCTTTAATAGCATGTCACAACGGACTTTCGCCTCGCCAAAGGGGCCGCTTTCCCCAACGTCAACTTTGCATAATTTCTATTAAAAAAAAACCTCCTGAATTTTTGGGCGAACTTGCTCTCAACAATGCAATTCATAAATGCTCTCGACCCATTAAAACAGATTCATCGCCCCTGAAAACCACTTTTTTGGCCTCGATATTGTTACAATCGCTCGGATTTTATATCCCAACTAATGACTGACCATCACCGAATAACCTCACAACAAAATTCCAGTAGCCAAAATTTTGATTTACACTAAATGGCTGATGGCCCCCCTTCCAAAAACGTGTTTGCCACGCTTTCGAAGCACCCCTGGTGGTGGAAAAACGCTTTGCTACAAAAACCAAAAATGCACTACATTAAAAAAAAATCTGTCTACATTAAACTTGCATTTACATGTTGAAGACGTGTTAAATGTTACAACTGCTGGATTTTATGAGAAAAAAAATATTCAGATTCAAGTACATAATTTTTGAGTTTTAATATTAAAATAAATTGTTTTGCAAAATTCAAAATAAATTCCATCAAGACATCCTCAAGACCTCAAGAAGGATAGGGGGTCTGGTGGCACGTGGACACCATGGGGGACAGAGGGGGGGCTAGCCATTATGGACGACCACTAATGATGGTATTTTTCAGTTTTTTGATTTTCAGTTTGAGTTTTAACGGTCAGTGAAAGGGGAAATGGAGACCGGAAGAAATGTGGCCCCAGTCCCAAATATACACTTGAATTTTTAAAACTTTGGGAAAGTCTGGAATTATACCTAAATTTGTGTTAAACACCAATTTTATGCTGGAATTTCCCTTCGAGGTCAGGAAATCTCCGTTAATCAGAAAAATCTGGAAAAATGTCTTGGAATTGGTAGCAAAACAGGTGCTTTGAAATTTATAAGATGAGCCTTTGTATGTTCCAACAAATTTTCTGGACACCCTACATTTCAGACCAATTAAGGACGTCTATGAGGGGGAGGAAGTTCTGGGCAAAAACGGACACCATGTGGGTGGGGAAGTACACCACGTGGACACAATGGGTAGGGGGAGGGGAGTCAATATATATTTGTTTGGACACAAGAACATGTAAAATAATCATAAATTTTGTTTGTAACATCCTCAAATTATTAAAACAAAATCAGGTAAGGACTACAAAATTCACAAAACCATTTTAAAAGTCATTTTTGTTTAGGTTTCGATAAATTCAGTTGAAAATTTGATAACTATACAATTGTGTAAAAACAAAATTCTCCTTAAACTTTATACCGAAATGACAACAATTTTATGCTGGAATTTCCCTTGTAGGTCAGGAAATTTCCGTTAAACAGAAAAATCTGAAAAAATGTCTCGGAATTGGTATCGAGACAGGTACTTTGAAATTTATAGGATGGGGCTTTAATTGTATGTTCCAA
>JAQGAE010001518.1:0-22567 GCA_034696685.1 Julus scandinavius
AAATTGGTAAAAACATGGATATTATGTTTTTACACGATAGGAAACTTCATTAAAAACTCGAAAATAGGTGCGGAAACGATTTTTTTATTTATTAATTTTTTTTTTTTTTTTTTTTTTTTTACAATTACTTGTTATATATTGCGATATACAGATTTTCTCGCTACCAAATACAGTAGTTTTTGCTCTTCTCACTCTAAACTATTTTCATTATAAAAGATTTACATCATATTCCACATTCATCCTTTAAGTATTGCTTTGAATATCATATAATGTACATGCACACTGTAAACCTATAATAATGCACATGTTAATTCAAGGTTAAAGTGCGTGAATAAATAGTTTTATCATTCATTTTACGGTTTTATGGTTTGGCCAGGTTTTAGGAAATATTTACAGTAAATAGGGATGAACATTTACAGTAAGTATAGTGATAAGACTATATACGCCTCTTAAACCTTCTCTGCCTTCATTTGCTTGGAAGGCCATCCATATATGATGTCACACAGTTAATTTTTAATATTTAATTCCGCCTGATTATTCGACAAACATGTACACGAATGCGAAACTTTAATCCCTTGAAATAAATGTATGCTACGGTAGTTTTCATCTCATGATTTCAAATTTTGTAAAAATAATTACACGCAAGTAGTACAAAATAAATAAAATGTTTTTATTGCGACATATCTTACTTAAGAAATTCTTAGCACTGCTTGTATTGTCGTTACAGATTTTTGGGACATAATCCTCTATCTTGGTAAACACGTGATCCATTTTATTAGTTCATTTGGGACAAAAACCTCCCAAAAATGAAAGTTGTTCTCTATTTTCAACTTTTTTCAGTCTTATTCGTGACGTCTTGTATGGATGGTACCTGAGCAACTTTTTAACCTTATTATACATGTATAACTTGTACAGTATAAAATGTTTTTAAAATTAAAAAAACACTTATTAGTTTCTTCAGAACGCGTGCAAACCCATTATAGAATTTGAATATAATGACCATCAGATATCCCCACATTGATTTTTGTAAGCTTTACAAGTTTTATAAATTTTGTAAATTCATTACGTCTTATATAATTTTTACTGGCTAACAGAAATATTAAATATAGGTTAAAGATATAGTGCAGGGGAGTAGCAGGTAGAGTAACATCAATTTTGATAATTGAATGTTGGTGATGCTATCTTCCGGTCAACTTTGTTCAAAGTTTTGTAAAGGGTAAAACGCCATATTTAATAGCAAATAACTTGGAAATTTTAGCAAGTTTTCATTGATGAGCACCAATAATCCAAAATGCGTCAGCCACACATATATTGTACATGCAAGCCTAGGTGAAAAATGTCATCAATTGTAATATTTCTTGACATAATGCTATAACATCATTTTTTGAGCAATACGATTTATGTTCAGAATATAATGGTGATGGCCTATTCAGTTTTTCATTACATAATCCTACTCTGATGGGTAATTGTTACAATTGGATATGGCAGTACTACTTTCATCTATTTGGTGTATTTGGCACCAGTTTTGCGCTTGTACACTGTATATTTCAGATATATATGTCCAATTTGTTTTTCTTCTCACATCCATATCAACATTTTTACCACTTTGGTAAGTCTAGTTAAGCTGAAGGACATTGCTTATTACAAGAATTCAGAGAATTGCCTTTGGTAATGACTGCGACAGCATTATGCTACCTTATAATTAATTGAAGCATAATATGGTACATTCGTACATTAGAAGAAACCTTTTCAAATAGCTACCCCTCCCTGTATTTCGTTCCTATTGACGTCATATCGCAATTCCAATATACGTATGTATACAACGCCTGCGATATTACGTTTATTGTGAACGAAGTGACAAGTTCTGATACTGGGGCATGCTTAGAATAAGCCTTCTATGATTATAGAAAATCCACTTTCTATGATACACTAGAATCTACCTTACGATTAAAGTTCTAATTACCATATCCTTAGGGCAGTCATACTGTAAATACTCGGTATATTTTATAAACTTACTCTCCCATTGCTTTATACTATTTTAAACTCCCTCTTTTTTTCTGTAAATTCAAAAATAGATGATTGTGGTTCAGGTTTCAGTTCCAACTTTCTGGTTAAACATGAAGTAAAATTGAAAATTTGTGTTGACACCACCTTCCTTTGATTATGCTAATATTTCATCTTATCTGTAGTTGCATTGTCTGGTTTTCACATTTTCTCGGTTTATCAAATTTTTAAGTCAACTTTATAATCCTGCTTGTCCTGTCTCTCAAGAACTACAAATGTATTTTGCATATGCATGTGATCTTCCTAATGACAATTTCTGGATGAGGTAAAAATGTGAATTAATAGGCAGTATTATGAATAATGACCATAAAATACGAGGGGCGGTCAAAATATGTTGCATATTCGTTTATTATTCGAAAACTAGATGTCGTACAAAAACGGCGTCCTTTCTTGAATTTTAAACACCACCTCTGTACTGTACTTTGTGAAACACGTTTGTCACCATAAACTCCTAACATTTCACTATAAATTCCACTCGGGATTCATGCCTTTCAACCCTGAAAAACGAATAACACTTCGTTGTACCTCTCGCATGAAAGCTTCCAAGTGAGGCACCATTTTGTTTTTGATAGTTTGTTCGAAATTCTGCATGAATTGTGGCACCATGTAGTGACTTAAACCCAAATTTCCTGCTCTTTAAAATGGCTATTTCAGTTGTTTTTTTGTACAACATCTGGTTTTTGAATAATAAACGAATATGCAAGACTTTTTGACCGCCCCTTGTAATATCATGTTGTAATGGATTTTTGTGCATTGATATTGCGTTTGTATTGATATAATGGTGAAATCAAACTGCATAATTGCAGTTTTGGATTTTAAAACCAAATTTAAACCATCGAGAATTCGTCATGTTAAAAGCGTGTGAATTTATGAGTGATTAATAACATATTCTTAACGTTTTTCATCGTTTATCTAGGTCTCATAAGCGATAACAAAGAGTCCATTTGCTAATTCAATAGTTATATATAAACGTTGAATATCGTTAAAGAAGTTTGTACAAACCAATATGGAAATCTGCAGGCAAAATACAATTAATTTTAAGCTGATTTCAAGGCCGATATAATCTGGTTAACAACCACGAGTATGGTTTTTTGTTTGTTTTCTGTGCAAAACGATTATATCGATTTAATGCTGTCATGCATAGGACAAAATCCTTAAAAATAAATTAAGGAAGCCATGCAAATGCGTCTTGCAAATGCCATCGACAACTTGGAAAAGCGCGTTAGTACCTCTTATATACAAAATACATGCCTTTAAAGTATTATATATTGTAAGTAACATGTTAAATAAGTTGAACTCAAGATGTTTTATATAATACATTTTAATTTTTGTAAATATCTTATTATTGTTAGCGATTGATGGCGGATATAGTACATGGGATACAAATTGAAAATAAATCTTAATTTAGGTCTCTAGAAAATATGAACAGATGCAAAATGGTCCCTGAATACTACTGTAGTATAACATATACACGATAAATGTCGACACCTTTTAATGTAGGACACATTTTTTATTTCATCGAAATGCCACTCTTCAGTTAACTTATATATAAAAATTCGATAAGACTATTTTAACGATGTTTGGAAACTTTAAGACTGTTTAAGGCGATTCCAAATACTATTATAAAATATAATTCGATAATCAATTACACAAGCATACTAACAACAGTGTTATTTAAAGTGTTCATTCAACTTAGAGGCTTTTTATGTTGATTTTTATTATCATGTTTAGAGTAATATCATTTTTTGTGAATTTCCTTTTTTTGTTGTGAATTTCACTTTTTGCTCTGCACTCTTTTTTTATAAATGTTTAGATTAAACTTTCATGTAAGAAGTCATGTGGTGATGCTACCATGTACTGTTCGTGGGACGTTCATTTTAGATACAAAACAAAACTCTTGAAATGCTTTAACCAAGAAAAGGTTTACTTGTTTTGGAGGTTAGTGCATGAATTCAGGTTGTGTGCAAATTTGTAGTGTCTTTGAGTGCTGAAATACTTTTTGACGCCAGGTTTTCAAGATCTTGGTACATGTAAATTTATCTTTCAGCTAACGTCACCACTTTATAGGGTAAGAAAATCACATGGCTCCACCACTCAACCTAAATTTTTAAGATTTGGACGCTGGACTGTGAATAATACAACGATATCTGTATTCATTTATAGAAAACAAAACAATTGTCCAGTGGCGCCATCTGAGATTCTGAATACTACTTCCCCTATAATAATGCATAATTGTTTACTGCATTGACAGAACGTTATCTGACATTTAATTTGCCCATAAAGGTACGTATGCACCAAAAGAAACATTTAGAAACATGAAACATACACATGCTACCTTGGTGTGTCCAGAAGTGTTTGAGAAACATGTGTCGAAAAACGGCCATTTTTTGACACATTTCGATGTTTCCTGGCGATCGCTCAAGAGGCGGTCCGGATCAATGGAAAAAATACACATGTTCTGAAAAACATGCTGAAAGTTTTTGTCAGTGTTTCTTTTATGTGTTTGTGTATGTTTCCTCTGGTGCATAACGATTTTTTTATCAATATAACTGTACATGACTTAGATTTCTCACCATTCAAACATTTGCTTTTGCATAGGCATAGTAATCGAGGCATATTGAGTGGTAAATGTACCCAAATGAGTAAGAGTACCCAAATGTAATATATAGGATCCCGAAGTTTATTCCAAACATCGTTAATATATTAGGCCAGATGTTCAAGTCTCCGTTAACGTTATTCGAAGATTAAACATACTGTAATAAACGATGGCAGTTGTGATTGCTCATTAAAATATGTGAAATTTTTGAATATTACAGTTATCAAAAGGCTTGTTCCAGCTATTTGTTGAAATCAATTTAAAATTCCATCTTTTATCTTTGTCTTTCATTGATGTCCAAAGATAATAAATAGTAGTACTGCAAGTTAGTATTACACTTATACCATAGCTATATCACAGTCAAACTACCCTTCTACACATTTTGCTCATAATTTACTTTTTTAATTTCTAATACACGCCTATTTCTATACTTATCTATGTTATGTAACTGATTTTTTGTTTAGAAATGCGTGTCATTTTTTATTATAAATAGGACCATCGTAAATAAGAATAAATGCGGACAGGCATTATACTAATTCTTAGTTAGGAATAGGAGAAACTTGGCTCACACATTTTCTATGGAATTTGAAAAGTTGCTATTTTCAAAATGGCAATTATTAATTATTACTTTTTTGTATGTGGTTTTTTTCACTAATGTACTCAATGACCTAATATCTGCTATGAAAACGAATTTATCCAAAATATAAGATTTTAAGCAGTCGCATTTAATGAATGAAATATATTTTTTTTTCTCTTAACATGAAAATTACTAGGAATGACATAGCCGTGATTTTCTGTAACTTTTTTTCGTGCTAAGGAAGACATGAATTAACTTATTAAAAACTTTTTCAAGCTGAGGAAAAGTCAATGGCACATGTTCTATGTGCGATGAAAACGTACACTATGTCAGATTCGGGTAATCATACCGATTTTGTGGTTTATGGAACCTGATTACTCTTGATTACACTAATCTGAGATTGGTGCCATATTTCACAACTGTATTTGGAGAGCAGTAATCGAAGTTTTTGCAAAAGCGATTCTATGCTTTAAGGGATTGATTTCATGCAATATATGAAAGGCATGCAGTAATTGTTACTGATCGTATGATTGCATTTATTATGACATGCTGTACTCTGAAGAATGTGTGATCGAATTTGATTACTGTAGCTAACAGTGCCATTGGAGCAAATACGTAGATTGCTTTCATGATTTCAAAATATTATTCACAACCACATATGAGTGAATGGTTATCTTTATACAAGCTAAGGTTAGCTAGAACTAATCGGGTTGTTATTTGAAAATGTGCTCATGTCATGTGTCATTCTTATCATTCTTAATTCATCCATAATTTATTTATTGATGTCATGTTTTACCATTTTTTAAATATCTTTATCGATAATTTTGTTTTTGATGGACAATATTTTGAACATGTTAATGAGCAGTTATATATCGGGAATTACGTGATACCAACGATATAAAGATTACTAAATGGCAGGTATATTAGTCAGATATTTAAAATTTGCCATTAATTTGTAATTAATTAAAGAACACGTTTTTATTGTGAAGAATGTTATGGCTTTGTCAGTGAAAGAATGACAAATGACACTTACAACAAAAGCACCATTTTCTAAGAGTTTTTTTTGAAAATTTAAATAATGTTTTTCTTTTGTTTAATGGTTTGAAAATGAAAGATGTCGGATAAAATGCTACAATGGAGAATCGAGCTCTGTAGACTCTGCAGGCTCTGCTTTTATGTGTATGTATGTGGAAAAGCAATCATCTTCAGGCCTATTCCAGTATCGTTTCAAATCTTTTTTGCATTTTTAACGAGGACTTAGATCGCACTGATACTTTTGGTAAAGAAGGTGATTTATGACTCGGCCTTAAAAAATTCTTCCGACTTCCAACTTTGTCTTTTGAAGGTTTGAAGTAAAGGATATCGGGCGATGGTACCAGATAATCGTTGATATCAATGGCCGCTTGCCTGGTGGATATTATGTACGATGTTTTCTGAGAGATTTCTTGGTCAGAATTCTTGGTTTGCGATGTCTGAGCTGCCTTGTTGGATACAGAGTCTCTCGTAGGTTGGACACACTTGCAATTGTTTGGAAGGACGACAGACTTTCTTATGGAAGAGATTGCCACGGTGTTGACATGTTGCTGTTGTGATTGCTGAAGGGGAAAATGTTGAGATTTATCTCGATAAGACAATTTTGAGGTCGTATTTACCATTTTATGCCGCTGTGATACACCACCGTGAGGCACATTGACGGAAGTTGAGGATGTTGAAGAAGTCGATGAAGAGGTCGACGTAATCGAAGAACATGTGGACAGGTGACTCGAATTGCTATTGCTTTGGCTCATACTTCTGCTGCTACATGAACTAGTACTACTACTGCTACTGCCACCACTCGACTGTTTTAATCGGAGGATTTTGGCCCGGCAAATCACGCAGCGCAGTGGAAGTAAACGCTGTGACACCGCCATCTGGATGGTTTTCACGAAACATTTGCGGCAGACAACTTTGTGACCACATGGATACGTTTGCATAGAAGCTTTGGCACTTATGCAGACGACACACTAGAAAAATTCAATCAAAATAATGTTAATGAATACGTTACATGCCCAAATACTTAAAATTTCTAAAAAAAAAAAAAAAAAAAATTTCATAGGAATATTTAGGAACATATGGATTTTAGAGTTAGCATTACATTTTTTGGGACTGGAATATGACTGTCAGTCTACATTCTCTTGGTGAAATTTCAAGGGAACAGGAACATATGACAAAATATGCTAATTGGAATCTTTTTATCTACAATTTAAGGGATTTCAAATTCAGATGGAAATAAAATCAGTGTAAATTCTGCACTATTAAGACTATCTGCTCTGGAAAACAGTTTTATTGACGACTTATTTTTCGTAGAATCCTTGAAGTTTTTTCACGAGACTATCATATGTTATGTAGGTCCTCTATATTCCTGCATTTTAACTGGAAATGTAGGTCGACAGTATGTCTGGGTGCCTCGTATTACAACCTTCATGGTGGACATCTGCAGAAATACAATTTTTTTTTTCTTCAAAATTTGTCACACATCGTATCATAGTGCCAAATGCGTTCTGCAGACTCTTATTCCTGGATCATTAACCAATGATAAAAGGGATGGGTCCACAGAGCAAAATCTAGCCTTGGCGTACATTTCTCATAAGATTCTGCTAAAGACTTATCATACGTCTTCCTCTCCAAAAATTGATGCTTTTCCTCGGTGACAATTGATAAGTTTAATCTTTGGCGAGTTTTTTAAGGTTTCGAGATCGATGCTGGATGCTTTCTATTGAGATGGCATTAAATGATGTTTCTACGCGTCTATTCATTTGGAAAGTGCTGATACTGACAATCAATCATGTGTTTGCAAAAAGAGGAGATATTTGCAGACCTTGTATTCATGGCACGTAAGCCATGTCGACATGAAGGATATTAACAGTTGTAATCTATGGCCAACCTCGGCTGATCAACGAAGACCAATTGTGACCCTCCGTCCATAGAACCCAGTAAATCAAAATTCTCCAGCTCAGGAAGTCACAAGCTTCCAATAAAGGTGCCCATGCAGGCCCTAGCAAAGGCGAGGCACGTTTTACTTTTTTGAATTAAGATTGTCGTCCAAGACGTGCTCGGCACATTTAAAGACCCTTATGATAATGTAATGGGTGGGCATTATATATAGGTATGTCTTAATACGATTCTGCTATGGGGTCCTTGCTGCTGTTGTGTGCATGAGTTTGGACAGGTCGCTGAGGGACATCTCTGCATGCTAATGAACATTGGGCATCGCCTTGGCAACGCACTTTGTTATAAGGAAAAAAAGCTTCTTCCATATTGCATTATACATCGCTTTCTGACTTATTACCTGAATGCAAAGCAGAGAAATAACTTACCCCAGGCGCAGACAGCTTTTACAGACATGATATGGAGACCAGAGAATTTGACATTAGAGAAAATTTGAATCGACCTCACTGCGTAAACAGATGGCTTCGTATAATTATTCTGACGCACGTTTTTTCCCCAGTAATATGGAAAACGATGCACTGCAGAATTGAGTTAAATGCATTTTCAAGTTGTAAAGCTTCAATTACAATACTTGTATAAACGATTTCATCAGGAAGTTGAAGACTGGCTCTTTGGGGCTTTCGCATCGGATACTAGGTATATAGTCATTTTGCTTGCGTATACTGAAACTTGTGAGTAAGGGAAACTGAAAGGGAACGATCAGTGGTATACATGAAAGTAAGTCTTATTCCAGAAAAAAATGAATGCAAAAACTTCAAACTCAATATGGTCAAGGGGTGCCTTGCTGGTTTAGGAATTTGACGTTTTTTTTATAGAATAAATGCCAGAGGTCTTGGAAATTTTCAGTAGTCTGATTGTTTGATTTATAGTAGTAAGAAGTGGATTTATTCCAAACATTAATTTTAACTAATTTATGAAATCCTCTGTGAAATGTGAAAAGTATATGATGGACAAGGAGGGTTTGGACATTATAAAGATACAAACGGGAACTGAAATTGAAAATTCTGAATCTGTAAACTGATAACTACCATTATAATTACCTCTTCATCTTGCGACGTGGCCAGTTCTGGCTCATGCTCGTCTAATTTGGCTAATAGTTTATCCTGAAAAGAAGAAAACAGTGTTTTAATACATAGGCGTATGGAAAACAATATTTAGAGATAAGAAACTAACATGTATGCAGTAGGTCCATTCCGAATCATTTGGGAACATATCTATTAAACATGCATTGTAAACATTTATCAAATGAATTTGACTCGAAAACGTATTGCATTCATGGGCAGTGCTTTTCTGATAAATAACCCAATTGCGGGTTTTGTTGTACGATACTGAGTTTTTATTGGAAACTTTAATTCATTCCATTAATGCATCAATCACCCCGTTTGCGAGAAAAGTGATTTTGATTGCACGGGAATTCGCGCTTGGAACCTATATGGATGTATGGCAAAAGCGTTATCGATTTGACAAGTTCTAAACGGAATGGCAAAGACCTAGGAGAAGCCTCAGTAGGGCAGAAATGCGTGGATCTAGGGAGATCGATAAGACAGACGCTGGAGAAAATTCCTGCAGAAATTGAGGTTGTTAAGTCAAGGCCAAGCAGTTGTTGGAAATGTGGAATTACCTTTCGCGCCTGCATGCCACAAATTTTGACAACGACAACCGACAACAAAAGAAATCGTCGTCTTTTTTGGACCGAGATTGGTATTTTTTCCTCTCGTATTTGCGTCGATGTACGGCTAATACTTTTATCTGTTTGTTGACGTTTTTGCAGCAGCCGGTGTAATGCAAGCAAAACGCGATACATGGAAATCTCTGCTCGCAGAATGTCCATCATATCAAAAGTTAAGCATTTGCCTGTAGTGATGGCAAATACGTCGTTATATCTCGTCGAGGATTTGGACATATATAGATCTGCGGATCTGTAATCCATACGCGAATGTCAGAACTGGGATTGGCTTTTGTCGAGTATGACAACAGCTGATACACTGGATGGAAGTCAGACAGCGTCTGTCAGGAGAATGAGAAGTTATAACTTATCAGCTATAGGTAAAGCCATCCAACTTCCACATCATTCTATAATTAATGTTTGGTAATAGTCTTCATACAAGGTGTTACTAAAGGTCTGGTTAAAATTTCGATGTTTCCGATGAATTCAACTAAGATATTACTGTACAATTGAAGAATATAATCTCATTTGTAGTTCATCAGTAACAATCTTCATATACATAGTATGTCCTGAAAAATTGAAATTGGCCTTATGCAGATGCTGTCATTTACCGATGCAAAAGTTCAGGTGCTTAAAAGGAATCACAACCTTATCATTTTCAATGGGTCGGACTTGCGAACATACTCACAGTTGAATGAGGAAGGTTTGGGTGGGGGTGTGAATTGTTTGGGGTGGCTTGATGGATCAGCAAGTGCATCATATTGTTGTTTTTCACTTTGAAATGGTAGATTTTTACAAAATTAATATACAAGTTTGGAAAATGTCCGTTATTTTGCACACGCTGCCAGCAGGTGGCAGCATGGGATAGACAAGTTGTGAGTGCAACAAATTCAAATAATAATTTAATTTAAAAAAATCTACTATTTTAACGTGAAAAATGACACGAGCATGACCTTGCTGATTTATAAACATATTTTAAACAATTTTTATTTTTATTTAATCTTTTTTATGAGTGTCGTTGCAAATTAATTTTCCCATTGAAAGGGATAGGGTTGTAATGCCCCTTAAGTTATTACAATCATCGTCGTCCATGACGTACCATATTCTGAATAAATTCAATCCATTTGAATTAGATTGCATTTTTCTATTATTTGCGCTATTCGTACATATTTTTATAATATAAATGCAGAAACATATTGACAGAATACTAAGCTGGAGCTAAGAAGTCATGGCATTTTTCTGGAAACAACTGTGGAAAACCACATTCATGGTAGTCGACCTGGCTATCATATTTCAAGCAGGCGTTATTATTCTCATATTTAAGTTTATTAAAAGTTTCTCAAGATTCACTAAACAAGGCTATCAAGTTTTACTTTGTATGTTCCTAGGGTGAACATAATAGTTTTTGGCTTTACGTATCCTCAATGTGTGATGCCATTCTTAAACGCAACGTTTTGCCTCTTTAGCCATTAGTGATCCAACGTTTTTTTTAGGAGGGGAACTTCATCTAATGCTCTTTGGCTCATTTTTTTTTTTTTTGGCTTTCATTTTTTTCTACATTGTAACATGATTATAGTACTTTGTTTATAAAAAAACACGACATAAATGTCCCATTACATGACGGCACCAGTTGCGTTATAAATCTGGAAGATCTCGCTGAAACAGAGTCATTCGACTCCATTTCCCCCCTCCACCATACTATTACGTCAATGTGCTTGAAATGTCAACAGCATAACCTACTTTCCTAGTAGCATAACCCAGTTTTTTGACTAACCTAGATTGGTCTGACAGCGTACTGTAATTCGCCTTTCAATTGATTGGAAAATCCATTTTCGCAAAAGTCAAGTTGAAAGCGAGAGTGCATAAAAAAAGCGTGCTAAAAGAAACTTGGCCATTATCAGCTTACGTAATTAATTTACATTAAACGAACGGATTTGCTTCTTCCATTTGTTATCAGGACGACCTTAAACACGTCGAATTTCAGGGATTTGCAAATCGCATTATTTTCATCCTCGTGAATAATTGCTTGGATCTACAAACTTAAATCCGGGCGAATTAATGGAAAACTCATTACCAGATTAAAATTACTTAACCGTATCATTCATATTTTTGTTCACCATTGTAGGTTCTACATTTACTAAGGTCGTTTTTCAAAATGATTGATACCACCATATAATGCTCGGACTTAAGAAAGTAAACAGTACCTGAAGTAGTAATCGAAAATTCCTGCATTGGATCCCTTCACTGACATATATGCGGCCTATGATAATGTAATAATCATTAAATAAGCTCAATATAGATAAATCTGGGATTGTGTTTAGCAAGTGCTTATATAACAGCTTAGTTAGTATCTCATTAAGTTAATGCTGTATTGCTGAGTGTTAATTGAGACCATGCCTAAAGTATTTATATATATATATATATTAAAGTGATGCCTAAGCAAAAAAACCTATTTAGGTGTGTACTAGTAAATGAACGTATACGCTGGCCTTTTCCTAACATGGCCTTGAGGTTGGAACTGGGCATGAGCATTTGTTCAAATATTTGCTACCAGGATTTATTAAATCCAGAACCAACCAACTCCTTATGAAATTTGTCTCATTTTTATTGGCAAACATGTTGTATATACGAGAGAATGATGTATTTATATATAGTATAGGAAATGACAATTCAGTTTATAGAGTTACATGCAAGTCATTATCGAATGTACTACATGCATTTTAATTTAACAACCTTAATAACCCCTATACTTTGAAAACCTTATATAGCTAGGAAACAAAATGCCAATGACGTCAATGCAGTTTGAACCATGCACCGCCTGTGAAAAATATATTTCAAATATACAGGGTGGCTCCAAAAAAAAGAGAGGAACATTTTTCATAAATTCGTAACTTTTTTGTGTTTTCATCAAAGTAAATCCAATTTTGCACAAATATAGGCAACAAACGTACGAACAAAACAGCTATTTCAGTTTGTACTTAAAGTGTTCTCCATCCGCTGCGCCATTGGGCAATTGACGAGTCGATTACTGTTTGATCAAGTTCATCCCGAGCGGCCAGAATTCGGCGTCTTAACTCTTTGACATCACGAATCTTTGCTCGGTACACTTTGTTTTTGTACCAAATTCCCCCAGGTGGAATAACCAATCAGGCCCATTAGGTGGAAGGAAATCTGAAGTCCCTCGATGGAGAAGTTGAACAGTTTCTCGAGCGGTGTGTGCCAGTGCACCATCTTCCCAGAACACAAACAAGTCCGAAAAAAACGTATATCTTGGGGAATTCGATGCAAAAAGTGTAACGAACAAAGATTCGTGATGTCAAAGAGTAAAGACGCCGAATTCTGGCCACTAGGGATGAACCTGATGAAACAATAACTCGTCAATTGCCCAATGGCGCGAGTGTTGCAGCGGATGGAGGATACTTTGAGTACAAATTGAAACAGCTGTTTTATTCGTACGTTTGTTGCCTATATATATATTTGTGAAAAATTGGATTTACTTTGATTAAAAAACAAAAAAGCTACGAATTTATAAAAAGGTTCCCCTCCTTTTTTTTGTGGCCACCATGTACAAATACGTACTAAACTTCGGCACCATGCAAGTTTTTATCTGAAAATGTGAACTATTTCTAATATATTTTAGGGTGTTTTTCTACCAGAAAATATCGGCTTTCCACTGGGTCAGGCCAACGGAACCAAATATTTCCAAATGGAGATCCATTACGACAACCCTTATCTAAAACGAGGCAAGTGAACATTGTTGGTTTTCGGTTAATTGGTACATCGTATGTTTTGGACAATTACTGGAACAAAACAGCAGTGTGCCCCAATTAACCGGAATACACCAAACATCCCCACTTTCAATGTGGGGTCAAAGGTGGAGCCTGCAATCCCAACAATGCTAAGGGGGACCCACACTGCCCCCAACCAAGCTTAGAATTGATGAGTGTTAAATTTTACGACGTAAATAAACGTCTATGATTTGTTTTTTTAACTGCCAGAGGCCCAACAATTAGAAAAAAAATGGAATATAAAAAACAAGGGTCACCGCATGGGGTCACCAGCGCAGTTTGCCAAAGCTGGCGTCTGTCAGCTGGACGGGTGCTGTGTGTCTACTCCCAGGGCCTCCGACGCCACTCAATTTTTTGGCAAGTTAATATTTCAATTCTGAGATAGCATAGCAAAAAAAAAAAAAAAAAAAAAATGGGCAACTTTTAACTTCATCCTGGCGGCCTTTTTGTTAGCAGTAGAGCATATTTACATATCAAGCCTATTTTATTTTAAACATTTGGTTTTAAAACATGGCTTTCCCCCACTACCATAATGTTTAGGGCAACCTAGGTAGTTTTATATCCAATACATTCATCAGATATTCTGTTTTAAAGGCTTTTTTCAAAGAATTTTTTTTTAAAGCTGGACCTTTGATTAATTTCACTTTTATTTCAAAAAATCCACCAGGAATTCGCATTACTTCCGGTCTGCGTATCTTCTACACGCCGACATTAAGGCCCTTAGAGGCGGGGCTATTCTCGGTGGGTGTGGAACCCGACTGGAAACACATGATACCACCAGGCCAACCAGCTGTCGTCTCTTACGGGCATTGTGTGGGCCAGTGCACCCAAAAGGTAAGACCACATGCCCAGTATTGACCCCAAGGGTTGCATTAAGCGATGACTGCTATATTTTCGTCACATTTGCAGGCCTTTCCTCCAGGAGGAATCCACGTGTTCGCCGCAGTGCTGCACTCGCACCTGATTGGCCGTAAACTGCAGATGCGGCACTTCCGTAACGGAACGGAAATGCCTCCCTTGGTGTCGGATGCCAACTACGACCCCGAGTACCAGGAAGTCCGCGCCGTGGCGCTACCCATACACGTGCTTCCGGTATGCAATTAAGATGATTAATTAGGAGTAATTAATTAACTTAGAATTAATGATTTTCTATTTCGTTAGGGGGACCACCTACTTGCCGAATGCACTTATAACAGCAGAAATAGGGAAGGCATGACTTCGGTGAGTATTGCAGTTTAAAAGACAAAACTGAACTTGAGTTGAGCTTGTTTTAAACCCAGGTTGAGCTAGCGCATGCGCAATTCTACATAAATTCTATCAATTCAATTCAACTCAACTGATTATAAGCAAGGATGAAATCCATTCAGTAAACACAGCTATTAAAACGCTGTTAATACAGGGGTTTATGACCCTCACAAAGCGCATTTTTTTATGTACGCCCAACCTTAACCCTATGACCTCTTCTAATAAATCAACGGCACGGTTTGACTATCAAAATTATTGAAAACTGGTGTGTGGGGGCGTGCATGATGGAGAGGCTGCCAAAAGTGATGGGTTTATCCGCTAGGGGTAACAACAGGATTTTTGACATATGGGTTGGTCAATGAAGAGGAAATATTTGTAAACAATTAGCGCCTTGTGTTTACAATACTCTTTTACTCTCAATATATAGACCTGGGGGGATAAAACGCATAACAAAAAACAGCTGCATTTGCAATTCAAAAAACGTTTAAATAGATGATGCACCATTATTTCACTGACATTTTTATGAACCAGTTAATGTTGACAAGCCGAAGTTGAAGAACAATGAAGGCGTATTTGACTGTGAAACCGAAATAAAAGCAGTGTATTCCATATATATGTTTGCTTTTATGTTTTACAAAAACATGAAAAGACCAACTGATTTTTATTCATTTTTGTGATTTTACAGGGCGGATTTTCTACCCAGGAGGAAAAGTGTCTAGTTTTCGTTTTCCATTACCCCAGAATCGAAATGGTGACGTGTCACAGCCTGCCTACAATGGCCACCGTGTACCAATCGGTCGGAGTTGTAGATATTTGGAAGTGAGTAAGGGACTGGTCAAAGGTCATAGGGAATGAAACCCGCGACTCTACACTCAATATTTCCACCAAAAACAATTTGTTTTATTTAAAAGTGGAATTTTTAGTTTTCAACTTTTTGCAAAATTATTGGATTTACAGTTGCGATATTCATGGCGACTTCAAATTTGATATATATTTGATAAATTTTAGTTTCTCCCATTCCGACTCATATTCGACCGTACCACCAAATTTGTCTTATCTCCAACTCTGGTCATAACTTGAGTTATTTTATCCAATTTTGAGCCCCAGTACAATTTCTTCGAGTCAGTATTGGAAACATGATTGACAATAAAGAAATTTTTGATTTTTAGGGACAGAATTCCAGAAAGAATCCGTCGTCCAATCGCATACGCCAATTTGACGCTAAAGGAACACGTTGCCTCACATGATTGGTCAAAGCATTTCAAGCATTTTCAAAATGTTACGAAACGGGGCAGCTTTCAGGCCATTTGCGGCCACGACAACAAGCCACTCTTAACGGTAAGCTTGAAGTGTTGAACACAAAAGTAAATACCGGTTGGGATTTAAAAAATGGAAAGAGGAGTACATAATTGCACTCTAGTTAGATATATGTTGATCTTCCTAAAATCTACTGCCTTGTATGGGCAGCTTAGATTCTAATGCGGTTAGGATCTGTAGCTAATCCAGTCTGGTTGAGGGAAACTGCTATGTCTGCTAGTTGGTTGGGATTTAAGCCATACAAGGCTTCTAGATCCTAGATGTGATCTCTACATGCATATATAGGTTAAATTAAGGGATTTCACTACCTTATGCCACCAGCTGTCTGGTTAGGAAAGTCGATGTTGGCTTTGGTAATAGAACGACAGGTTGTTGGTTGGGATTTATCCTATTTTTGGCATTATGTTCCACGTTCCGACAGCTCCTCGCGGAATTTAGGTCTCCTGAAACAAAGATAAAACATGATTAGTTAATGGTCACATTAGGTCATTCCAATGTTCATGCAACTTAGAATATTGACGTTATTTAGGACAACGTACAGTACAGTATCTGTACGTACATGTCCATACATGTCCCACATAATTTCCCCACCCAGTTAATCGACAGTTCCTTTTTCCCCCGCAGGGCAGCAACGTGTTCCGCTTTACGAACGTTACCAGGAGGCCGCAAGAGTCCAAGCCCTGGTGCGGCCAAGAGGCCCATACACCCCACCCCGTGATACGACAAGTCACGGGGTCGACGGGAGCGCCGCCTACGGCCAAGACAAAAAAACAAAAAAACAGCACGCGGAAGAGCAACGGGACTACCACAACCACGGAAAGGATGAGAGCCTCCTGTTCCTCCGTATTACGCGTGACGTCACTTCCTCTGGCACTGTTTGTCGTGCTCTTGTGCCTCCGTTAGTAAGAACCTCTCCCTAAAAAAACAATGGGTTTTCGGTTTCAACTCAAAGGTTGGCAGCTTCAAAGCTGTCCCTGGATGGCGGCAATCACTGCTTGCACCAGAGTAATGCTGCAAAAGACCCTCCAACTCCAGAGACTTTGATGGAACATTGGTTCCATGTGGAACTCAATATAAAGCGGATGTCGCGATGTAGTAATGGCATTTTCAGGAAATTTTGCATATATTTTTCAAAGAATAAACGCATTATGCAACATATGTAATGTCATGTTTTCAATTTATTATAATAATAAGATATTGTTAATATAACACTGTTGGTTTCAAATAAATATGCACTCTACCTTAGTACAGTCTACTCGCAACCGAGAAGAGTAGGAAACTAGGACCTAACATCCTGCTCGTTTATATAGTAGGAGCTGGAATAGAAATTATTTGAAAATTTGCATAGATGGCCAAAGTCCATTGCGTTATTCAGCTTTCCTCAAGTAATTATCATTTAGGAATGAGCCCAAAGTTACATATAGGAATGTTGCAAAGTGCGAACATTAACCTTGGTTCTTTTGCCCTGACCCTTGAACCAATAGGGTGACAGATTTATATTTTCATGTAAATAAATTGCGGCTATTAGATTATATGTCTATGACATTACATACAGGAAAAAGACAAATTAATGGCAACAAGATATTTCAGAAACGCCATTGTGGATAATTTTTGTGAATTCGTGTTACATATTTAATATATCAAAACTATCTACGTGCGTATCTTTGAGTGTATAGATTTTTAATAATTGATATTTGAATTCAACGCACAATGTGTGGCTTATTTGGTGGCTATGGCAGCTGTATTTAACTCAGGTTCTGTTATCATTATGTTGCTATTTATTCAGTTATGTTATTTGTCCATAACAGTAACTGAAACGCACTTGAATGCAAATATTACACTTTACGAATGAAGAATCGAGAATCATTCAATTTTCATTGATTTGTTCTATTTAATACCCACGCAATTATCATGTTCTTTTACATTCAAAGGCAAAGTCCAAATATCGATTTAACTATGTAAGTTTTGTTAACTTTTGTTTGGAATAGCGACAATTAACGTTTGAAAGCTTACTATTTCATCATTTTCATCAAATAATTCCGCAATTGTGCATCTCCAGATATATATCTAAAAAAGTCGATTTTTGTTTCTGTACATTTAATGTCTTACAAATTTTCATTTCCATGGTATTCTGATCTTGTTGTGATTGGGAAGGAAGGTCCTTGCAATACATCTATAGTATGTAGGCACCTGGAAGTAGCCTTACCAAACTGCCCCAGGATGATGGCAATCACTGCTTGCAGCAGAGCCATGCTCCAAAACAAACCAACTTTTCTATACCCTAGGAAGAATTTCATTTAGATCCAATTGCCGGTACATTATGTTATATTTATTGTACGTTACATACAGAGAGTGAACAAAATAATGGAAACGTTCTGCTATACTAATAATGTATATCTCTTGAGTTTCTAGTAATTTATATTTCTAGAATTCTAGCATTTTAATGTGCCGTGAGCTGTATAGGAATAGGTCGCGAGTGCATATTATATTTACACTTAAATAATAGCAAGAAAAACTCCATGCTAGTGAATGTTTCAAAATAAGCGAAGACAGCCTAAGAACATTATTAGAATAACGAGTATAAAGGAATTTTACAATAAAACGATTTACAATTTTGCGTTAAATACGCACACTATTAACATATTACAACTTTGCTTTATACAATTAGTTTTACTTTTACGTAGATAAACGAGTAATTGAGTAAATCCGAGTGCTTTTACAACAGTAATTGGTGCTTGAAAAATCAAGACAGGATTGTGATGGCGTTCTGAACAAAACTCTACATTACTAAAAATAATAGGTAACACTGATTACAAGGTTCATTTAATCGGCAAAATGGCTTTTATAAAATTCTAAAGATGTTTTAGCAGTATCAGTCAATGTATCTACAAACACACTTTGCACGATAGAATCAACGATGTTGAGGGCTGATATGTTTGAAAGTGTGTAGACTAAATCCCACGAGAAAAGCAAAAACTGTTAATAAATAGAAATACATGAAATAAGTAAGTATATACGTAAACGAGTATTTGAGTAAACAAGCGTGATTTAACAGCAGTATTTAGTGCTATTTTAGTATTTAGTATTTGTGTTCTGAACAAAAGTGTACCTCGGTTTTAACGAGTATTTTATAATGTCACTCAGTGGCATATTAGTTGCTATATCGACTCATGAGTAGTTCACTAGAAGAAATTAATCCATTTGCAAACAAACTTTGCACTATGGCATCAGCTATGCTCATAGTTGAGATTTGTGAACATGTGTAGATTAAATCCCACGAGAAAAGACAAAACTATAAATAAATACAAATACTTTTAATTATTTTTTAAACGTGATGCCTTAATTGCATCATGAGAAATTCCCATTACTGACCTCGAGGAAAAACAAACCGTCGATGTCAACAAACCCACCAAACGTTAGTGGACTTGTACGAGTCTGTCTTATGATTGTGATGAACATCAAATGTTTAATCCGTTCCTGGAAAATTTCCAAGATATTTTATAGTACTATTCAATTACTAGGAAAAATTCTAACACTAATACACAGGAATAAACTGAGTGATAATCAAAACATAGATCGTTTTAAATGAAGTATGGGGTACATTTGATTAGTTAAGAGAAATTAAAAACAATCATTATGAATTGATTACCAATATAAGAACTTCAGAATCCAAGGGGCAGTCATTACAAGCAATAGAGTATGTCAATGACGATAATAGTTCAGCTTGCTATTATTTAAAAAGAAAGAAAAAAGAATCCTCATAAGAATACGTTCATAAAACCTCACTGTATAGGAAAATTCTCATCGATATAGGTTAGGACCATTTATATATTACTTTAAACATGTTTATCGTAAATGTAAAATTATACAGTTTTTTCGTGATTGGGGTGAATGAGATGTTTTCTCAATTGTTTACAAAGTTCCTTATAACGATGAATTTTACCATAAATACAACTATATTAGCACAGAATTATATATGCAATACATCGATTAAAAAAACCTCTGTCTAAGTTTCCACATTTACTTTTTATACTCTAAATGAAATGCTGATGAAGAAGTATAATGGTCGCAGTCAATCAATTCCCAGGTTAGTCTCCCATTTACGAGACACCCAGCTTGGTAGACTAGGGAGAACTCGCATAACGACGTTTACGTTAACATTGTACTTAAAGGGGATTAAAAAGTAAATTCAAGTTAAAGAAATGATGCTAAAATACTTACCGCTTTGTTGAAGCTATGAGTTTTTAAGAAAAGAATGAAAAGTGTAACCGCTGTATACAATAAACCCGGATTGAACAGCAATATCATAAAAATAAATCCTTCAGCTTTTAACAGAAACTCTGAACTGCGCAAGGAGCATTTAAACAGGATTGTTAAAATCAAATTGAGAATAAGTGATTCCAATAAAATTACATTTGAAAAGATGGAATCTAGAAGTTCGTTGATTTTTACAATGCGTTCAAAGGTTTCTATAGCTTCACTAAATAATTCATGGGAACGTAGAGGCGAAGAACTCGTGGCTATTTCTTTTTCAGCATCACTGATTATCTGCTTGAATGTTGTATTGACAAGAAGAAGAAATGTAATACAAATAAACGGAAAAAAGCTTGCAATCATTTGATTTGAAAACATGAGACACGCGAGGCAGTAATCCAACACACATCTATTCCCCCCACTTAAAAATAGAATTACGTACAATGATGCTAGAATAATGCAAAATAAAATACTTGCAACTAATATCAAAGTGTGAATTCCGATTTTAGTGTTAAACAGATAAATGCGTACTTTTTTCGGCACCTCAAAGCATTCCAAATGCAAGTAAAGCATTTGCAGTAAATGTTCTTTTCGTTTAAAAATAAAATAACTGAAGAAAAAGTTTAGTGACGAAATAATTTCAAGAAATGCTCCATCTTTAAGAAGTTGTGAAAAGCTAACATAATAGCTTTCATTATTAACTGAAATTACACTAAAAGCGAATAAACAAATCCACGCAGGTAGACAAGCCAGAACAGTTATAAAAGTAACACGGCCCATTTTTTGCATGATTTTAAAAATCAATCCCATCTTATGATCCTTTGGAAATGGATTTATCCCAAACGCGTAAAATAAATAAAACAACGGTTTCAGACCCGAAGCTAAATTCTGCATTATCGCAATTTGATTTTAAATAATACAGGGTAAATTAAAATTAAGTAAGTAGTGCAAAGAATTCGTATATACTTAATGTGCAGCTAGAGAAACCTTTGTTGCAATACTCAATTGTGTTGTTCGTTTGCAGTGCACGTAAATTTGAAACTCCGAAGAATATATACCGTACATTACGTAAAAGTACATCTGCACCAAGATCTGCACAAAGCCTTTGTTTTAAAAGCATTAATATTGTATTTACTGAACGCTTGAATGAACATAAAATGATGAAACAATGAAGCCAGTTGCATTCATGTTTCACCTACAACTACATTCAGATTCAAACTGCGCTATGTTAGTTTAAAGCATCAATAAAGTACTGCTGCTGACTATAGTATTCTTAACTGCAAACAAACCTTTTAAAATTATAAATGAACGTTACTTAATGATTACAAAATTGATTGTTGTACGTAAAATTTATTAAAATACAACAAATGCAACTTATTCAAAGTTGCAAATCAGATAAATGAACCCTTAATAATATCAGGTATTTAATTCAAAAATAATTGCACCTTGCCTAATGTCAGGTTGGTCTTTTAAAGAACGAGAAAAGAATTTTGAAAGTGTTATGAACAAACTGACAAAATATATACATAATTACGAGCAGTTGAATCGGTTAGGTCATTAAACGAGCGAATGTGCACATGTACATTTGCATAAATTTTATCCACATGTAATTTCAAGCAATGGATGAAATCCATTCCTTGACCACAACTTAAATAATTGTTTATACATTGTTCTGTTTACATTCATTCCCGTAAGCTTGCATTTCTTGAGATGGAACAAAAATTATTACTCATGAAAGTTTCAGACTTAATTGTAATTGAATGTTACGTGAACATTTGCAGGTTTACGTTTGTCAGGGTCGAAAAAGTTACCTTCACAACTTGGAAACGCATAAATAAGCCAATGTTTGCATGGTTAGTAGGACTAGCGAACGTTATTTTTCACTATAAAATGACACCACTTTTATTTGATATTATTTCCTGTTGTTTGGAGGATTTCAGTGGGAACGTGTATATTCGCAAGGCCAGTCGGTGGTTTTCTTTTAAACTGGTTTAGACACCACATGCAACCAAGAGAACCCAAATATTTTTGAAAAATGTCTAGATATGCAGTATGAAACAGTTAGTCTTAAG